>PVJN01037866.1:0-20670 GCA_004026805.1 Lasiurus borealis | reverse complement strand
AGGGACCTGCTTAACCAGCATGCACCCCCCCACACACACAAACATCCCATGTGCCCCCAGGCAGGCAGAGGGACCTGCTTAACCAGCATGCACCCCCCACACACACAAACATCCCATGTGCCCCCAGGCAGGCAGAGTTAGGGGGCCTGCTTAAACAGAGTGCACCACACACACACACACACACACACACACACACCTGTACCCCCAGGCAGGCAGAGTGAAGGGGCCTGCTTAACGAGTATGCACACCATACACACATGAAACAGAGCCAGCCCCAAGTGCAGTGCCAGGGTGCCGGGGGTCTCTCATCCATTCTCAGAAAACCCCAGCCCAAGGGCAGAGCCTCTGCATTTTGGGCAGGAAACACAATGAGTGGGAGGCAGGAGGCAGAAGAGAGAGAAGCAAGCAGTAGAGAGCGCAGTGCCGTGGAGCTGCCCGGCCACACCCGCCTATAAGGGAAGGTTGGGGGAAGCGTCACAGGGTCGGTAGAGCACGGCCCACCACCACCAGGGGCCACGTCACAAGCCTGGGACTCATCGCCACTCCTCTCCCTTCACCCTCAACATTCACTTCACCAGCAAGTCCTCAGCGCCAGCTCCAAACTCCTCCAGCCTCCCCTCTCCTCCCAGCCCCGCTGCCCACCTGGCCCCACAACAGCCTCCTCCCTGCCCCCCACTGGCCTCTCCATCCACTCATCACCCAAAGCCATAGCCTTGGCTGGCCAAGTGACTTCAGCTGGCAGAAACCTCTGAGGGGCATCTTACTGAGACTGGCTCTGCCCCCCACTTCTCTCTACCCACTGAGTCCGACCCTATCGCCTGCCAGGGGAGGCCTGGCCCTCTTGGCAGAGAGGCAGATGCCCACCCAGACTGTCCCTGGCTGAGGTTATAGCCAGCCCCCCCCCCCCCATCTCCCCAGGAAGGACTGCCAGTCCGAGGCATCCAGACCGCAGCCTCTCGGAGATTCATTTCTGTCCTCTTCAAAGGATTACAGATTGATGGCCAAGTCTTGCTGTAAATCAAAAGAAAGTCACTCCTCATTACCTACTTAGAATTCCCCGAGTCCTTCCTGGGAAGCCATTGCTCAGCTGTTTGATCCCTGAGCCACCAGCGCTATCTCCAGGCACGCCACTCAGTACAACAGCACCAGACACTTTTCCTCCAGGCTCTTTTCTCAGCACCTAGATGGATTTCCACCTTTCCCCGGTTTCAAGAAGAGCTGCCAAGATAAATGTTCCAAGTCTCCAGCTCATGCGGAAAATATATCGAGTGCTGGGAGCCTGTTTTGAATAACCCACACTGGGGAGCAAAGCACCTTCCCATGGGAGGGTCCTGCTAGCAGCCGGGCTCCACACTCACTCGGGCACTTGGGCACTCTTTCCTGTGTCTTTTCACCTGTGGGAAAGCGACACTTGTCAGCTTCAGCCAGCACCAGTTGCCTAGGTCATGGTCAAGCCGCTCCTACCTCTTAGCAGAATGTTGCCGAGGGCCCCTGGGGCACGGGCCAGTGTCTGTGGCTGATGGGAGCGAGGAGGCACCCCGTTTGCAAACTATGCATGCAGAAGGTACCCCTTTCCCAGCCCTGCAGCTGGTATCACTTTTCTAAAGGCCGCCTGCCCCCAAAAGACCTACTCAACACGCAACAGGGCAGGGCCCACCCACCAGCCCAGCTCCAGGAAGAACGTCATCTCCTGCTGGGATGAAAGCAAGACAGAAAACACAAAGCCCACCAGACCTGACCCTACGGCCCCGGCATCTACTGTGTGTGTGTGTGTGTGTGTGTGTGCGTGTGTGTGTGTGTGTGTGTGTGTGTGTATGTAGGGGGAGAAGGGGTTGGACAGGCAGGGCCCTCTGTCAAGCCCGAGATGACCCCAGGCTGGAGAGCTGGAGAGATGCTATCATGCACTTGCCCTAGCCAGGATGCCCAGGGGAGACACCTGAGCTGGCCACAGTGCTGTTCCTGAAGGTCGTGGCATGGCACTAGCCCATCCCAGACCCAGACCCTGACCCTGACCCTGACCCAGGCCCAGACACAGACCTAGAATAGGTCAGCAACTGTCACTCACAAATGTGGCCCCAAACTGCTGTCACAAGTGCCAACCACTGGGCTGGCACCGTGTGTGGCACTCACAGAGGCAGCCAGGAGGGCCTCCCACACAGCAGGAGCTGAGGAGGTGCGGGCCCCGGCGCTCTGCAGCTGCAGAACTGGCTTTTCTAACAAACGATGGAATCGACATGAACACGGCTGGGTCTGTGAGCTGCAGTCACCACGACCCAGACCCATTTCCTGCAGTTCCCTGTCAGGGTCCTGCAGGGGCTGCAGCAGAGGGAAGAGGCCATCGTCTCACTCTGCTCAGAGGAGGAGGGGGCAGGAGGAGACCGTGGGGCACGGTAGTGCCTTGGCCTAGAGGGTCCCAGTACACTGCACAGTGACAACATGCTCGCCCAGACCGCTGGCCTGAGGCCTGCGACCGACATCGGACGTGCCCACAGCCGTCAGCAGCCTGGCTCCCTGGGAATCCTCACCTCTTCTGAGCCTCAGGCACGGCACGCGGAGAGCCCCACGTCCATATGACAGCTAAGTGGGCAGAGCGGCTGGAGCCCACCTCCTGACCGCCAACCTGACCTACACCTGCTCAGCGGCAGCGGTGGGGAGGCCACGGCGGGACTGTGGCCTGCCCTTTGACAACTGCTAGAGGGAGCGCTAAGGCCCACACCACCTACCCTCTACACCATGGACAAGGGGCCAGGGCACAGGCAGAGGCTGGCCTGGCCAGGAGGCCTGCGTGGGGCTCGAGCCTGGCTTCACAGCAGCCCCAGTGGAGCCTGTGCCAGGACCTCTGAGTCTGCGGTTTCATCACAAACTACCTCCAGGTTTTAGGAGCAGACATGCCTGCCGGCAGGTGTGGAAACGGGTTTTCAGAGTTCCCAGATTAAACCCTCCACAACATCCACAGAATTCAGAGTTAGGAGGGAAAACTCCCAGCCCAGAATAATTGCTCCCACAGGGAACATTACTCTGCACCAGAATGTAACAGGCCTGAATGAGAATTTTCTAAAAACCAGCACCAAACCTGCTCTGGGAGCCAAACCGAGTAACGGCTTCTACAGAATTCCTCACTAAAAGCTGGGCCCGCCGCCGGGCAGAACCAAACTGGACGGGTTCTCCTCTGAGACGGCACCTGGTCCACACCCTCCCCCCTCCCCTCCCATCTGCCACAGGGCTCCTTGGCCCTTTTTTAGGTGGGGGGGTGGTGGAATGGGGGGTTGATGTTGTAGAAAGTGGAAAGGCCATTCCAGAGTGGGAGTGAGGCAAGGCACCAGGGAACAGGGGCTGGGACATGAGAGGCAGTCTTTCCATGGCTCTCCCATTCTTCTTGAACTACATGACCCTTAAATCATCTTTATTTCCCTCTCTTTTGATAAAGCCCTGGCATGAGACATCTTTCCCACTGCGCATGGCGTGAGAGTGATGAAAGGGTGGTGGAAGGCCTGCCTCAGTGCTGGGAGGCGGCAGGGAGGGCTGGGGCCTGCACTCAGCTCCCGGTGGCTGCTCTGCAGAAACCCGCCCTAGG
Source organism: Lasiurus borealis (assembly GCA_004026805.1). Classification (NCBI taxonomy): domain Eukaryota; kingdom Metazoa; phylum Chordata; class Mammalia; order Chiroptera; family Vespertilionidae; genus Lasiurus; species Lasiurus borealis. The sequence continues at coordinate 17,096 of PVJN01037866.1, read as the reverse complement.
TCACTAGCTCCCTTTCTGGGGAAAGCTTCCAGGTTTTACTGCCTGACTCAGACCCAACCAAAAACCCCACTGCATGGGCCCAAACCCCATGGCCTGAGCACTGGGAGCGGCCCAGAGGCTGCCAGTCTCTGGCCTCTGGCCTTGGTCTTGCTAGAAAATTCCTCCTGGGGACTGAGAAGTGGGAACCTCAGCTTCCCTCTACCGTCCCATCCCCCCCCACACACACCACGTCCTTACCTGACAGAAGCTTCTGGAGAACCACAGGACTCCAAGGGAAGGGAGACCATCTGACCGGCTGTGGCCAAAGCAGCGAACCCCTTGTGGGGAAGCTGCCTGCGCTCTCCAGTTGTGGTTCGCACCCCTACCTCCTCAGCTCCCCTGGTGGCTCCCCCTGCACAGTGAGTCCACAGAATCTCCTCGCCCCTTCTGGGCCTGGGCCATCTCCACAGTGCCCTGCCTTTTGGGGCTGCGTGCAGGAGGAGCCAGAACCAGCCTCCTAGCGGGACATGGCAGGACACGAAAGGAGAATCTCCAGCCCATGTCTTCACAGGAGCCACGAGGACGGACAGGACATGGAATGGGCCAGGATGGAAAAGGGCTCTCTAAGGTGAAAGGTGTGGCGACCCGATTATAAAACGGGCGTCACTGGTGGGCAGCAGAGCCAGTGTGAGCGAGTGATGGAAGTGGACGGAAGACAGCTTGAGAACTTCCACTGATGCACAGGGGGATTAAGAGAGAACAGAACAAGAACTTGGAGGAGGCATCGAGGGGATCCAGTACATGTGGAATAAGAATTATTCTTATTGCTGTTAATTCTCATCCGAGGATATCTTTTCCACTGACTTTTAGAGAGAATGGAAGAAAGGGCTGGGGAGAGGGAGAGGAAGAGAGAGAGAGAGACAGAGAGAAACATCGATGTAAGAGAGACAGGTCAGTTGGTTGCTTCCCCCACACACCCCATCCAGGGCCAGAGAATGAGCCTGCAGTTCAGTACATGCCCCTGACTGGGAATCAAATCTGAGACTCTTTGGCGTGTGGGCCAACACTGAGCCACACTGGCCAGGGCTGGATAGGAATTTAAAAGAAAGCTCCAAGCCCGGCTGAGTGGCTCAGTGGTTGAGCGTCGGCCTATGAACCAGGAGGTAGCAGCTTGATTCCTGGTCAGGGCACATGCCCAGGTTATAAACTCGATCCCCAGTGTGGGGCATGCAGGAGGCAGTGGTCAATTATCATCTTTCATCACTGATGTTTGCATCTTCCTCTCCCTCTCCTCTCCTCTCTGAAATCAACAAAAATACTTTTATTTTTTCCAAAAGAAAAGGCTCCGCAGCAAAGAAAGGTGTCATTGTTCTGACGAAGGAGCTGGTTCCTAGGTCACCACGGGAGCTCGCTGCACAGCTTCTGTCCCCCAACAAGCCACCACACTCGCTCCTGTAACCGAGAGGGAGCCCCAGAGAGACGGGGAGTGAAATCTGTCAGGGTGACAGGATAATTATATCACAGTCTCAGACAACATGGCCTAAGAGGATAACATGCTTGCCCCCAGGGAGTGCCCGTGGGATAACAGACAGGAAACACACCGAGTGTGACACTCCCACTCAGGTGAACACGTGGCCACCGTGGCTAGCCTGTCCTCCGTGGGCAGACCAGCCTCGCTGGCGGCCAACCTGATCCTGCCTCCACAGGACCTGTTCCCGGTGTCCCTTCTTCACCCCATCTGCTCTGTCAGGTGTGACTGCTTTGCTCTGCCCCTCGCTGGCCTACGTCAGATGCACCTGATCTGAGTCTTGCCACCTGAGGTGCAGAGCTACTGGCTATAGCGGTGGTCGCCCACCGGTGGTTCGTGTACCACTGGTGGTCTGTTAGGTCCGAAAGGCTGGTGACAACTGATTTAAGGAAACCTTTGAAGCAGCGGTCACCAACTGGTGGTCCATGAGGTCTGATAGGCTGGCGACGGCTGAGCTAAAGAACTTGGAGTTAACACCGCCCAGCTCACACCTGTTCTCAAGGCGCTGTCTTCACCTGGGCCACTACCCCAGCTCTGAGGCTGGCAGGATTTCACTGTCCAAAGTACCAAGAGAGACCCTCAGAAAACCCTGTTACTCTCAAGAATAAAGAAAGAATTCTCTAAACATCAAGGCGAGAAAACAAAAAAGTTCCCTAGAAAAATAAATGACGAGAATTTGCCTAAGATCCCTGACAACAATGGAGGGAATGGCTTCACGGAACAAAGACTCAGCCTCCCAGTGAAGCCATCCTTCATGTAGGCGACAACAAAAGGACTCTCCACGTGCAAAGCCAAAGGGAGCATCAGAGCAGCGATTTTTAACCATGAGCCATAGCGGCAGCCTGGTGTGCCTGCCGCAGGAATTCGTCAAACATGCGGTATCGGACTATTTAGTCGGGGCACTGACCTCTTCCCTTAAGACGGTAAAAAAAATGACAACAGACAACACAACAATAGCTGTCCAGTGTGACTGAGTCAAAATCAGACCTAATTTTTTTGTCAGGTCAGCAATATATATATATATATATATATATTGGTGTGCCGCAGAACTTGAGTCATTAGTGTACGTGTACCGTGAGATGGAAAAGGCTGCAAATCACTACAGAGGAGGAAAGGGAAAACACTGCACAGCTCAGGGCTGTGTACTGGGGTCAGGAAGACAGGGCTACCTCTAAACAACTGCCATTCAAAGGATTTTAAAACAACACAAATGTGGAAGCTGACCGATAGGAAGAGAAGTTATTCAATAAAAACTGGCAGCCAGGGGAGAAGGAGACAAGTGAAACCAGGCTAAATTCCTAACTTTTTAAAGTGAGAAAGCAATAATCTAACTTTTTACAAAGATAGAAAGCGTAGAGAAATATAGTTCGTATTTCCTTAATTTTAAAGTAATTCTATAATAAAAATGGAATGCATATAAAAGAGAACAAAGCAACCTTCACCAACTCGCTAATGACACAACAGCTTAAAAGTGAGCAGGGCAGAACAGAAGCCAGAAAGCACCACGTGACTCTGCGGCTGAGAGGCCAGCCTGCCGGTCCTCATGACAAATGCCAAGGGCTCACCCAGTGCTGGGAGGCGCTCGGTTTGGAACAAGGAAACGGACCCCAGTAAACAAAGCTAAACACAGAGGAGCAAAAGTGCACCAGGAAAGAGGCAACAAAAAGAACATCTAATAGCAATACTGACACCAGGTAAAGCCAGATTCCAGGCACAAGGGTTGGTGTTAAGTCAAAAGGGGTTCGTTCGTTCGTGTAAGTTGTAAACAGATAAAATGCACAATGAAGATGTAATGATCATCAACCTGAATGCTTCAAACAACTTGGTATGGAAATGAATGAAACAAAAATCTGGGAATCACAAAGAGGGATGCACAAAACTACCTCTCCGAATACTAGAGTAAATGTACAAAGAGAGGAGGCAGATGACTGGAATAGGATAAGGAAACTGATTTAAGGAACACTAAGGTATGAGCTCTAAAAATAAAAAAAATAAAAATGTTTAATTTTATTCCATAAAATACTGGCAAAATATTTCTAAATAGGCCACAAAGAAAAAAAAATCTCAAAATTAAGAAAAATAAGATTTACATACACTACATTCTCTAACGACAGTGGTGACAAAGCCAGAAACTAACAACAAAAAGTGGTTAAACAACCACGTCTATCTGGGAATTAGAAGAAATGCTCTTAGTTCATTCCACAGGCTCAAATATCAAATCAATCTAAACTTCTTAGAATGTGATCAAGGCAGCATTAGAAAATGTATCAGCAAAACTCATCTCTTACAAAAGAAGAATGAAAATAAGAGAAGATTCAATTAAGTAAAAGATGGATGTTCAAAACAAGGTCAGGATAGGAGGAGAAAGGAGTTATTAAAACTGGGAATCTATGAAGCAGACAAGCAGCAGAGCTGATAAATGCTTATTTAAAAGCTGATTTTATGAAAAGACTACAAAACTGATACAAGCCAGGCAATGCTAAGCTATAATAAAGAACACGGATACATAATATTAGGAATGAGAAAGGAAGCATAATAACAGATAAATAGGAGGTACTTCAGGAAATAAAATAACTGCATGCTAATAAATTTAAAATTCTTGCTGAAAATAAAAACTTGCAGGAAAATGTACTGTTTTGACTCTAAGAGGATGGAGTCAGATTACAACTCCTCAGGAAAATCTGGAATGTTATGGAAGACATTCTCCCCCAAAGACACAATTTCTATAGGATCGAAGGACCTCTTTAGATCTTCAACAAACAGACAGCCCTATGCTTTCTAAATTGTTCTAGAAAACATATTGTGGAGAGTTTCCCATCATGACCTAAAAATCTGGATCTCAAAATATGGCAAAGAGAGTTTAAAACATATAGCTCAACCCTCTATTTGAGTCTTCATAAAATGCTAGTATGAACAACAAAGCAATCATTTATAATGCTTACTGGATATCATTGGCCCTGACCTTACATTAATTCACCAAATCCTCCTAAACATCTGTGAAGTGTTACCTTGTCCTTTTTCCATGGAGGAAACTGAGGCACAGCAAGTGGCAGACCTGGGATTCAAACTCAGGACACCAGTCTCTATAAAGACCATGCTCTAACCACTAAGGTACACTGCCTCTCCATTTCAGTCCTGCAATTTGTTAAAATAGTAGTCCACCAAGACAAAGAAGAGTGTGTGCCATGGAAGCCATGCTGGCCATACACCAAGAAGTCTGGTCATGAAATTCATTTCAGGTACACCTGTCCCAATCTTGATTTCTAATACCATTCTCCAATAGAAGGTGTTATAGAAAACCGGAATAATCAAACCATGCTCGGAGAGTTTGGAGTTACATTTATTATGTGCAGGTCCAGAGAAAATGTTTCTCAAATTCTGGGCCCCAACATGCAGAAATTTTCTCTATTTATATGTTTTTACCTTCTTTGTCTCCCAAATATGGGATGTTTCCCACCCCTTTGCAAGTTCTTAAAGGGCCCTATGTACTGAGGCCTTGAGACCTCAACCAAAGGCCTGGCCTGGTGCCAGCACTGATAATTTTGTCCAGCAAAGGTTTAATGGCCTCTCTGAAGTGAGACTAGTCTCATTTTCCTTATTATTTAAGCAAGCAAACATTTACAGAAGCCAATAGCAAGGTTAAAATTTCAAACAGCAGTTTTTCTATAAGATGGATGCTTCAAAGGAACCAGGGCACCTCAGAGAAATGGCTGATTCTAGGGATGAAGTGGGGAATACACAAGATGAGTCTAGAGCAGAAAGTAAGGCTGTGCTCAAAAGAAAAACGATGCGGGGAAGAAAGGAATATCAGAGGAACACAGAAGCCAAATGAGAGTCCCAGTGACCAAAGCTGGGATGATCTGAGCAACAAAATACATAGCATAATATCAAATTATAATCCAAAGTGTAAAATAAATATATAGATAGATAGACGTGGATATAGATATAAGTAAATAAATGGTTGACTTATATACACAAATGGGAAGAAGAGCCAATAGCTTATGTAGTTCCCCCTTCCCCGGGGAGACAGAGCGTAACCCACTCCTTATGTGTAGGCTGTGCAGCAACTTCCCTCTGAAGATGACAGCATGGAGACGGGTTCGTGGGGAAAAAAAAAATCAGAAAAACTAAAATGGAAGGACAGTCTACAAAATACGCGACCAGTATTCCTGAAAACTGTCAAGATCACCCAAAGCAAGAAACTGCCACAGCCAAGAGGAGCCTACGAGCACAGGATGTAACCTGTGGCACAGAAAAACAGGGCACTATGGGAAAGCTAAGGTAACAGCATGAAGTGTGGACTTCAGATAATAACAATGCATCCATACAGTTCATTTTCTTGTGACGAATGTATCATAAGCATGTTAACATTGGGGGAATATGGGTAAAGGGTATGTGGGAACGGTCTAGTATTCCCTTTACCTTTCTGTAATCCAAAACTATTTTAAAATACAAAGTTTTTTAATTGCTTCACACACACACACACACACACACACACACACACACACAAACACGGAAGATGCCAAAAAGGCAGCTGATAAAATTCAACATCCTTTCCTAAGAAAATCTAGCAAGCCAGAGAAAAAACACTACTCCCTTAACTGGCAGTAAACACTTATTGGAAATCAACAGTAAGAATCAAGCTCAAAGATCAAACACTGAAGTCAAATCCTAAAGATGCCATTTGGCACCGCTATTACTCAGTAGGATTCTCTCGAGGGCAACCTCCCTGGCACTGGAGAAGGAAGTTTCCGTTGGCTTTGTCCTCCACAGCTGCGTGGATCAAGTACATATTTGCAGGAAGCCCTTCCCTCTGGTTCTTTGTTCACTTTCTGGCTGGGTGCGAGTCTGGTTGGCACCCTAAATGTACCCATTTCTCAATTACTCTTAGAGGCAAACTGAGCTACACTTGCTTTGAGCCAAAGTCCCACAGCCTCTCCAACCCTGAGGTCCCAGATACACTGCAACGCCAGGCTCTGCCAAATGCCTTGGAGAGCGCAACTCCCTTCCCTCCTGCCAGGTGGTGTGGGCAGAGCAGGCTGGGTGGGCACCCGGGACAGGTCTGCTAGTATGGGGTGGTGCAGCCTCCTCCGAACTCCAAGGAATGGCCCACCCCAGGCGACCCAGGCTCTTTGGAAGGGCTCTGCTCACTGAGGCGTGGCCGGAGAGGGCAGGACTCGGGGCTGTCTTCCTGAGGGGCACCACACAGATGGGGGTTTCCTAAGCCCTCCCGTGGTGGCCGCGTGCGGCCTGTCCCCAACAGTCCAGGAAGTGCTGGCAGGAAACCTGCACCAGCCTCACCACACAGGCCAAGAGCGGCTTTCACCACACCCAGACCTGGGGTCTTGGGGGCCCTTTTTTTATTTTTTATAAGATTTCTAATGGATTTTTAGAGAGAGAAGGGAAAGGAAGAGGGAGAGAGAGAAACATCGACGTGAGAGCTAAACATGGATCAGTTGCCTCCTGCACACCCCCTACCAGGGAAGGCGCCCACATGTGGGCATGTACCCCTGACCAGGAATTGAATTGGCAACCTTCCAGCGCACGGACGACGCCTAACCATCTAATCCACATGGGCCAGGGCATCAGGGCCCTTTTTGAATGAGCCTTGCCATGGCTCATCCCTCCAGGTGACCAACAGAGAGCGTCTCTATCTGCGATAGAGGTTACAGGGCATTGCCCCTGGACAGTGACCAGGCCCACAGAGAAGGGTCTGTCACACCTGTTCTTACCTAGGGGTGTGGGTCTCAGAAGCCCCAAAGCCCCAAAAGGCCCTATGTAAAAGGTTAGCACTTTCATGGGGGCAGGTAAACTGAGGGCGCCTCACTGGTGCCCAGGACTGCCCAGACTGCCCACTCCCAGGTGGTTGGAAGCTGGCTGTACATCTCCAGAACCTCCAGGAAGGAGAGAGATGAGAGCCTCTTGCTGATGTCCACCATCAATGAAAACTGGATCCTCTGCACCACCCACGAGGGCTGCGGTCAGGGACGTGTATGATCAGCAGGCCCCGCATGCTCAGCAGCAAGAGCTCCAGGCAAGACCCAGAAGGAGAAGGGCCCAGGCATCTGAGAGATGGTCCTTCAGCGGTGACAGGGCTCCAGGAGGGACCAGCTCCTAGAAGAGGGTGCTAAGCTGAGAGGCAGCTGGAGATGCAGCCAGTCTCGTGGGGAGAGGGTGTAGAATGAGGGAGAAGCTCATCAACTGTGCAGGGCAAGGCCTTGGGGTGGGGGTGGGGTCGGTACAGGAAAAAGCAGCTTGTCTGCCTCAACGGCCTGTGTTTTCTGCAGCCACAATCACCAGGGCCTAGTGAGGTTGTGGGGTTTCCTTTAACTCTCCCACCTTCCAATGACGCTGACTGGAGTTAAACTTGGTAACCCTCCAAAAAGAAAGAGGGCCTTATTCAACAAGAACACAGCGAGGCTCTGCAACCTGCTCCCTGGAGTGGGTGAGGCAGAGACCAACCACCTACCCAGCACTGCGTGGCTTGGGTGGGGTGTGTGCGTGAGTGAGTTGGGTGTGTGCCTGTGTATGGTATGTGAGTGGGGTGTGTGCGTGCTGTGTGTGTATGGTGTGCCAGTGTGTGGAGTGTGAGTGATGTGGTATATGTGAGGGTGTGAATGGGGTGAGTGGTATGTGTATGGTGGGTATGTGTGTGGTATGCATGTAGAAGGTGTTGTGTATTGTGTGTGTGAATGTATGTGTAAGAGGTATGTGAGTGGTGTGATATGTGTTGGGTACATATGTGTAGATGGTGTTTATGTGTGATGCATGTGGTAGGTGTTGTGTGTGGCAGGTGTGAATGTATGTGTAGTGTGTGAGGGGTATGTGAGTGGTGTGTGTGAATATGTATGGGGAATGAGTGTGTGGTGTGCGTGGGTGTGCATGTGTCTGTGTGGGTAATGTTTGTTACACATGGTATGGGTGAGGTGTGTGTGTATGTGTGTATCAGTGGTATTTGTTGGAAGAAACCCCCAGGCTGGGTCTCTGTCCCCCAACCCCAATTGGGACCCAGCAGGCACAAGAACACAAAGAATCATGATTCCCTCCATCGGTCCAAAGGGCAGGGAAAGGCAAGGAGACTCTGATCCCCCAGCAGCACCGCTGGGCACGATCTTCATTAAGCCCGAAAGGCAGCGGGAGGCTGGGCTGTGGCTGCTGCTTCGGCCAGAGCAGAGCCGAGCCCAGGACGTGCGAGGGTCTCCCGACGGGCCTGGGGTGTTTGCCAAGAAGGGTCCCGGCCCAGCGAGGAGGACACCGCCACGCTGTCCCCAGCACACCTCACAGTCCATCTGCCTTTCAAATGACTCGCTCAATCCCCACGGGAGCTGTCAGGGAGGGCCAAAATGCCCCGTTCACAGCTTGGAGAGAAGGAGCGTAATTTCAATTAAGGTCCCAGGCTGTCAAAAACATCAAGTTATTAATCTCCTTGTGGCAAATGTGAACCAGGACCTGCTTACACAGCCAATTGAGCATGCTCTAAATTAGTGTTTGCAGGTAATTGATTCAGCTGCCAGCCGGCTACAAGCTGGTTACGCCACTAACATTAAATAATATGAGCGGCAAAATGGCCTGCCTGATTGGGCCTGCAGTCAGATGCTGTTAGCGCCCGATTTACCCAAACATTAATGTCTTATTGGTTTAACACAATTTACTGCACCTCAACTGCGGAAAATGACTTTTATTCCCTCTGAAACCCCACTCACAGGCACAGCACGGAGGAGGTGTCTTAATAAATGCCATCAGGCTCACTCTTTTTTTAACATGCCCTCAAGATTTTATAACAAACTTTTGATAATAAAATTTTAGAAACCATAAATCTTAGAAGTAGTCTCCTGGTAGCCAGCATGTCTGAGCGAGTCGGAGCACCCTGTGCCGGTGGTGGTGTGCCCGCCGTGGAGACCACCAGCCCGTCTCCTGCCGCTTTCCCCGACCCCCACCCGTGCTCCAGTCCCGACCCCCAGGAGTCCCTGCCCTTCCTGTCCCGTGCCCCGTTCTGGGGCTGCGGGTGGCCATGCCCCCAGGGGATGTCCAGCAGGCTCTAGGACACTCTTCTAACCCAGGAGTCGGTGGCCTTCCCAGGGATCTGTGCAGCCTGTGCTTAAGGGGCCATACTTCATGGGGGACTAACGCTTCAAACGAGGTTTTATATTCTTCACCTGGTCAAGGAAAGGCCAGCATTCACAGTGGCACAGACGACAGCAGGAAAATAGCTCAGGGCATTTTATTCTTTCTCTTATCCATCCAACCCACCCACATGTGTGTCCTGATACCAGCCCTGGGGCAGACACTGCAGGTAAATCAGGGGGGAGCCTCCTCCAGGCTCCCAAGGACAGAGGCCACCAAACTGACCCAGCACTCCGCAGTGACAGGGATTAGCCACCTCACAGGGTGCTCTCCTCACATCCCGCCAGGAACATCCCAGGATGTGACAGTGTCCTCCCACAACCTACCGTCTTCAGGGGGGGACACCCTCTGTCTGAAAAGGTCACCGCACCCACCTGTCCTTCAGGGACAGTCTCTGTCTCTTCCTCTTATCACCTCTGCTTCAGCTTTTCCCCAGGGCAGTCCCCGGCTCCATCCAGCCTCTACCCCAGGAACCCCCTGCTCTCCGCTCTCGGCTTGGAGGGCAGGCACCGCTTTCCCTCTGTGTCTCCCATGACTGGCCATGGGCTGGGCACAGGCGCCGCGGGTGCACCTCGGTGCACACACCTGGCACATCAGCTGAACTAATGCCTCACAGCACCCTCAGGGCAGCTGCTTTTGGCCACGATCTCATTTCTCCGAAAGCTGCCACAAATCCAGAGGCGGCAGCAGTGAGTTGAACCCAGGAATGGGGAAGAGGGCAGAGGCTGAGCGGTTTGAAGACAAAGGTGGTTCTCCCAGGGCTTGGCCTTAAAAGAGACCCTCCTTCAGAAACAGCCAAAGGCAACTCCTGACTTGAACAAAGCAACTCAAAAAAAGATAATTTTAGACCAGTATGGACTAGGTACTGGTAATATGGAGGATCTACTGCTAACTTAGAAGTGATAATGACATGGTGGTTATAGAAAGGAAAAAGATGTCCTCATCCATTGAGCCACCCAGTGACGCATTCACAGGAGAAATGTCACACCTGGGACTTGGTCTCAATACTGCAACAAAACAAAACTAAATACAAATCCTGATGGGGACTTTGAGGTTCATTATACTATGCTGGGGGCAGCAGCAGTATTCACAATTTCCTACTAAAAGGTAAAAAAAAAGCCTGGCGTTACCTTGAGGGGGTGGAGGGTAAGGAGTTGGAAGAAGTATTCCCACAGGCCGCTGACCCAAAGGTCACGTGCAGGCCTGTCTGGCTGCAGCGGGGTGGGGCTCTAGGACACGGTGCGGGAAAAAGTTCAGGCCCCTCCTCAGAGTCACCGCTGGAGCTCAGCTCCCCGCAGCATAGGGCACGAGGCAGCCAGCTGCAGCAGATGGCAGAGATCCATACTGGACATCAGCTGTGGGTCACTATAGGCCAATTAAGATGAGACCAGATTTCTGGGACAGTGCCAATCCTAGGGACCCCTCCCTCTCCCACTCCTCACCACTTCCCAGGTAGCAGGCAGGCCTCTTCCCACCCCGGGGTGAGGGACACTGGAAATCCCGAGCAGACACTGCCCTGCAGCAGACCACGGGGAGGCCAAGGCTGGCGCTCTGCCGGCCCTTCCCATCCTCCTGGGTCCCCAATGAAACACTTGCTCCAACCCCCCAGGGGAAGAGGAGAGAAACAGAGGTTCCCTGCTCAGGACTCCTTCCAGGGTTAGGCGTTGAAAAAGACACCTACTCCCAAGCCATGTGATGGTGACGATTAACGCCCTTGCTTCCCACCGCTGACTCCGTCTGCCCCTCGCCCTCACCCAGCACTGACGCAGTGGGCAGGCCAGAAAGGCTGGGAGGGCGCCATGCAAGCAGAGAAGCCTGAGGGCGCCCCACGTGGGCTTGGGCCCTGCGAGGTGGGCAAGGGAGGCAGTGCTCCGCTCTAAGGCCAGGAAGGAAAGGGCAGTCCAGGATCACAACACTTCTGACACCAAATGTGTGTTTTCCAACTGCCAGTTCTCTGATTCTCTGTGGGCACCAACTGGGTGTCCTACCTCCGACTTCTGACGCTAACTGCCAGAGTGAACGTCTCAATCCCACAAGAATATAACAAGACATAAAAATTCCAGGCCTCTTGTAATCTGCCTGGGGTTCCAATGACCTCCTCTTCGGGTTGATAATTTGCCAGAATGGCTCACAGAACTGAGGGAAGCACTTCCTGTACTATTACCACTTTCTTATAAAGATTACAACTCGGGGTGAGCCAGAGGGAACTGATGCTCAGGGCAAGGAATGGGGCAAGGGGTGTGGTGCTGCGACGCCCTCTAGGAGCACTCCTCCCAGCCTCTCCCCCGCATTCACCAACCCTGGGGATCAAAGTTTTACAGAGGTTCCATATGGAGGCCCCACTGAAAAAGCCACTGGTCAGAACTCAATCTCCAGCCTCTCTCCCAGTCACTGGCCCTTCATTAGCATAAACTCAGGTGTGGCTGAGAGGGGCTTACCTATATAAAAGCCAAGCAACGTGAATGAAGGAACGACAGAACAACCCAAACTATCGGTCACTATGATGCGATGGCCAACTGGCCTGATCAGCACCCCCTCGACCGCCCTCCCCCCGGCCAGCCCAGCCCCCCGATCAGCCCTCTTTGGAGTGGGGCGGCTGGATCCCACATGTACACGAATTTGTGCCCTGGGCCTCCAGTTATGAACAACAACAAACTCTGTCACTGGGGGAATTCTGAGGGTTTTAGAAACTCTGTGCCAGGAACTGGGGCAGAGACAAACATGGGTTTCCTACTATATCACAGAGGGGGAAACGGGGACTTCCTACTATGTAATGGGCGGTGGGGTGGGGGGGGCAGAAATGGCAGCCTCTCCCTGCCCTCCCCCCAAAGGACCTTCCAGATGGTGCAGTCACTGGTGGGTGACCCAGGAGGCAGCCCCAGGGAGCCCGCACTGCTCGCGGCAGGCCAAGGCCAGAGGAGCTCTCCAGAACACTTTATGAGCCACTTAGCCATCCTGAGACCACATTGTCCTCGCAGCAGACGTAATGACTGTGTTTACACATAAATGACAGGCTGTTTCACCAGCGCCCTTCAGAGTCACAATAGCAGCTCTTTGGTAAAGTTTCCTGCAAATTGCACAAACAAAGTCCAGGGAGTGAAATGATGAGGCACTAAAGCAGCCTCAGAAGTAATCACAGACCATTACCATCAAGCACTCTGCCAAGCGCCAGCAAAGTGGCCAGAGTCAGAGGAGACGGCCTCTGCCCACGGTGCCCAAACCCAGCTCAATGTGCCGCGCCACTGCGGCAACTCATCTGCCACTTGCCCAGGGAACATAAATTACGGCTTTTACACTTTAATCTTCACCCAGGGAGACACAGCAGCTTACCTTTCCAGCTCATATTCTTTCATCCCCACTTTTACAGCCTTCATCACCTGGAGGGTGGATATTAAGCAAAGACATTTGTATTAAGGAGAGAAGTGGCACTGCCTGATAAATAAGGGCTAGCACTTTTTCAAAATAACCTCTTCTTTAAAAAGAAAAGGACGTTATGTGCATACAATGGTGCAAAAATGTGACAAGTTAGAATGTTTTTAAAGCTCCAAAAGCTACACAGTTCATTTAACCACTCGAGCATTTCCACTCGGAAGCCGATAAATACCCAGCACAGATCTGTGGCGGCTGATGGCAGGTAAGATTTGCTCAAGACCTCTGTGAACAGGTAATGCTTGGAGAGCTATGATGACCGACCTAAAAGGTTTCCTTTGTTTAACTGCCATTAAAAGAATATATGTGCCCCCACGTTCATTGCAGCGTTATTTACAAGACATGGAAGCAACTCAAGTGCCCATCAACAGAGGAGTGGCTAAAAAAGTTATAGTACATGTTTACAGTGGAATATTACTTGGCCATCCAAAAGAAAGAAAAGTTTACCATATGCGACAGCATGGATGGACAAAGAGGGTATTGTGCTCAGTGAAATAAGTCAAAGACAAATACATACGCTTTTACTTATATATGGAATCTAATGAACACAGAAACAAAATTGAAACAGATTCATAGATACAGAGAACAGGCTGATACAGTGGTACCTCGAGATACAAGTGCCCTAACATACGAGATTTTTGAGATACGAGCCATTGAGCGAGCCATTTTTGCTTTGAAATATGCAACATTTGAGATAGGAGTAATCGCGTGGATTGGCCGGCTGCACAAGACCCACCAGCTTACCGAGACTCGAGCATCTCATAGTTTCCCACGCTTAAGGTTACGGAACGAATTAAATTCATATCTCGAGGTACCACTGTATTTACAAAATAGTCACAGAAAAATAAAGTGCAGCATAGGGAGTTCAGTCTATAATATTGCAGTAACTCTGCACGATGCCAGTGAGTACTTGGTAAAATATAGGACTAACCACTATGTTATATACCTGAAACTAATACAAAATAATGAATGAAAACAATCATTGAAAAATGAAATTTTAAAAAAGAGAGAAAATGAATTCAGAGAAAAGGTTCTGTTGCCCACAAATGACCCTTGTCTGTCTCCTGACACAAAGCGGTGATTGTCACCAAGCAGGCACCAGGCTATCCCATCACCCTGACCGTCACTTCCTTATTTGCTCTCGATCCTCAGCAAAGTGGGAAGGTTTGGAAAAGGACCCCGGGAGGCTGGTTAACGGAGGACAGCGATAAGTGTGCTTGGACCCTGGGGGAGAATAAGATTCTCTGAAAGGAGCTGGGTCTTTGGGGATACCAGGAAGGAAAGCCCACCCCCTTGGAAGTGAGCACTTCTTGCTGGGAAATTCTCAGGGGTGGGGGCCTTAGCCTCTGCTGTCCTGCCCTGTCCCCACTGGGGAACAGAAAGGAGACAGGCTAAAGTGACATTTCCTGCCTGATGCATTGGCACTCAGGACTGCAGCTGCCCTGAGAGGGTCCATCTTGACGCTGTCCTCTGGCCCCACACAGAGCAAGGCAGCTCCCCCAACCAAGCCGGACAGCGTTCGACAAGTGGGGCCCTGCTTACCTCCTTGTGGGCCTCACTGGAGATCCGATTGGTGTAGCGCAAAACCTCCAGCTCCATATCCGTCTTAAAGACCCGGCTGCAGGGAGGGGAAAAACAGGGAGAGTCAGTGACTTTAGGCAGGAGCTGGCTGGACCCCTCCAGGGAGACCCTGGGGCTGCCCCACCTGCACAACCTGGGAAGGATCCCAGGGCCAGGTCATGCCCAGTGAGACTGCAAATGGGCTGCCTGGGCAGGGGTGGCTGAGTGGGTCACCAAACTGCAGGAGTGGAAGCTACACCAAGCACTGCCCGTCCTCACCTAATGCCACCCTCCGATGTACAGGCTGTTTCTAGTTCCAAGATTGGAAGCTGCTGTGGGTGGCAGAAGCAGCCCAGAGACTATTTCCTCATCCATAAAAATGAGGAAAACTCTACATGATGAGGCTGTTACACCTGAATCTTAAGTGTGTGCCTCCCGGGGCTCTGCCCAGTTGGCTGAAAAGGTCTCTCCTTTCCGGGCAGCCCAGACATACCACGTCAGTCAGACCCCTGCCTGAGACCGGGGCAGGAGGGAGTGTGGGCAGAGCGTTCTGCAGAAAGAAGCAGGAGGAGGAGCAGACAAGAGGAGATGGCACGGGGAAGAGGGTACATCTGGAGCAGGAAGCACAGCCAAGAGACCCTGCTGACCACTGGAGACCCAATGTACTCCTGCAACTGGACTCCAGGGAGTCCTCACAATACACTCATATTCATTTGCCCAAATATGGTTAGGTTTCTGGTCTTTGCTATCAATCTCATCCCAAGTAAGACTCCCACAGAGAAGCTAGATAAATGATTGCTTTCTACCTCTATCAGGTCAAACAAGCACCTGCAGATCCAGGCATCAAGGTGGCAGCTGGGCCAGGCATTAGGAGCAGAGTCCTCAGCCATCCCTCATGGCCAGCTCTGCACTTTGACCCAGGGTGACACACCTGCCACAAAGCCACCTCTGCCTCTTTCAAAGGGAACGGACTCAGCGCCCTCAAGAGGAGCAAAGACAGCCGAAACCGGTTTGGCTCAGTGGATAGAGCGTCGGCCTGAGGACTGAAAGGTCACAGGCTCGATTCCGGTCAAGGGCATGTACCTTGGTTGCACGACTGGGGATGTGCAGGAGGCAGCTGATTGATGTCTCTCTCATAGATGTTTCTAGCTTTCTATCTCTCTCCCTTCCTCTCTGTGAAAAATCAATAAAATATATTTAAAAAAAAAAAAGAGCAGCAAAGACAGAGAGAAATGTATAAAATTAAACCCTCAAGCCCACTGAGGCTTCTTCCAAATGGAAATGGACCGGCTTTCTTCCTTGAGGCAAACACTGAATCTAAAAGTCTGCTCTTTGCCACCATAAAGGTGCCTGCACCGGCTGCTGGGAGCAACCTGCCTGGGAACAGGAAGCATGTTCCTCTGCTCCAGAGGTGAGGGTCCGAGCCATGGAGAGGGCTCAGGCGAGCAGCTGGGCTCACAGGATGACCTCGCAGCCCTGGCGTACCGTCCCCCACTGCTGCTCTGCGCACCAGCCTGAGGAACTGGGGAGTGGGAGTGGGCCTTGCTGGATGACAACATGGGTGGGAACAGCCCAAGGTGCACCTGCCTCTGGCCCTCCGCCTCTCTATTCAGCTTAGATCCCTGGTCCATGCTTCCAGCCACCACTCTGGCCAACAATTTAGACCTCTAGGCCTTGTGCCCACTTATCCACACAGGCTTAGTCAAACCCCATGAGCAGGTGAGTGCGCTCCAGGACCACAGGGGCTGCAGGGAAATGCTGCCTGGGAGAGGATGGCACAGTAGCTCTGTCTCCAACCCCACAGCCTCCACCTGGCCCCAATTCTGCCATGAGTTGCAAGAGGGCCTGCAGGAGGCCTACTCTAACTTGCTCTGTCTTGCTAAGATCTCTCCCCTCCCCATCTCAGTGTCTTCCTCCCCTTCTCAGACGATGAACGAACTCGTCTACTTGGAGAACACAGAAGCCAGATGTTGGGTACACATTCACCTATTATTCAAACAACCAAACCATCCCCTGCTCCTTCATGCTCTCCTCCCTCCCCCCTTTTAAGGGAAGGGCGTCCTCTTCCAGGTGAGGCTCAGCCCTTCCCCACACACACCTGGGCTCAGATCCCAGCCTCAACCCCTCCATCCACCTGGTCCCTGTTACTTAAAGCTCCATGACCGCTCGCTTACTTCCTCCTCCTCTCAGCAAGCTTTACCCCCAATTCCTAGCCACGTTTCTGGAAAGGGAACAGAAACAGGGCTTGCCTTGGGAGAGGAGTGGGAGCAGCTTTTGGCTTATCTGGCACCTCTTTCTCATCTCCTCTCTTCCTCTTCCCCTCCCCTCTTCTCCCTCCGCCCCGCCCCACGCTCTGCCAGCTGCCCTTTCACCCCAGCTGCCAAGCCCAGAGGCATCAGTGACTCCAAAGTAAGTGCCTCCCCTGGCACCCCTTCTCATATCCCTGATAGCCCTCCCTTCCCTGCCCTCCCACCCC
>PVJN01037865.1:0-20670 GCA_004026805.1 Lasiurus borealis | reverse complement strand
TGTGTGTGTGTGTGTGTGTGTGTTTGTATCTAATGTCAGGATTACAAGTAAGAGAATTATAAAGCTAAGTCATAAATCTTGGGAAATTCATACTACCTAAAAACTCTATCCAGCCGAGACCAGTTTGGCTCAGTGGATAGAGCGTCGGCCTGTGGACTGAAAGGTCGCAGGTTCGATTCCGGTTGGGGGCATGTACCTTGCTTGCGGGCACATCTCCAGTGTAGAGCGTGCAGGAGGCGGCTGGTCGATGTCTCTCTCTCATCGATGTTTCTGACTTTCTATCCCTCTCCCTTCCTCTCTGTAAAAAATCAATAAAAGATATTAAAAAAAATCTATCCACTAAATGTAAGTCAATTCCTTATAAGAAGTTAAAGAATGATCTTAAACAACAATAATGACTAAACGTATACATACACATAGTTTATAGGTATATATATATATATATATATATATATATATATAGTGCAAATATATTAATATTTATAGCCACCTCCCCCAGCCAGCAAACCTCCTGCAGTCCCTCTCCCCATCCAGCAGGCCCTGGCCAGCAGCCAATAGGCCCTGGCCAGCCCAGGCCAGATTGGGACTGGGTGAGTCAGCCCCAAGAGGTCTTGATCACCAGCCAGACCTAGGATCACCCCCGTGCATGCATATTGTGTACCGGGCCTCTAGTTTTATATATTTTTTTCTTAGTAAAAGGATATGGCGATATAAGAAGAAACTTAATATAATCAAGCTAGTCCATATTATCTGGAAAGTACTATAATTACTATATAAAAATTTTAAAGTCACCTATAAAATAAAGAAATATATTAGTCACTAAATAAAAAACATCATTACTTGTAAAGGAATAGGGGAAGAAAAAAATACACATCTGCTGCATACCTAATATGTGCCCAATGTTGTGTTAAATATGTGATTTGTATGTATCCTTACCATGTGGCAAGTATCACAATCATTATTGTAATGAAGAGGTAATAAGCTCAGACCAACCGAGTCATTACCCAAGACGACATGGCTAACATGTGTCAGTACCGGATGCAGGCGCGATCTGTTTCCCAAGTCCATATTTACTTCACTCTACTTTATTGGAGCACTGAATTTGAGTGTTAGAATTAAATAAAGCAAATATCTAACACTAACATTCTAGTAGAAAAAGTTATATTTGTTGTATTAGAAATAAACATCAAAGTGCAGTCTTCGATATGGTGTTTGTAATGGCTGAGTTTGAGTCTGGTGATTTTATCCACGGATAAAGGAAGAGAGGGGAGAAGGTACCTGGGTAAATCATAATGAAAAATAATAATATCTTATGAGAAAAATCCCAGGAGAGCAAACTATTGATGTTATTTCAACCATTTGCCATGATTTTAAAGTCTTTGTAATGTTCCAGTCCCCCCAAAATATACTACAAATTTAGGTTGTGTTTCTTTTTAAAAAAATATATATTTTATTGACTTTTTACAGAGAGAAAGGGAGAGGGATAGAGAATTAGAAACATCGAAGAGAGAGAAACATCTATCAGCTGCCTCCTGCACACCCCCTACTAGGGATGTGCCCACAACTAAGGTACATGCCCTACAATGGAATTGAACTTAGGACCCTTCAGTCTGCAGGCCGATGCTCTATTCACTGAGCCAAACCAGTTAGGGCTAGGTTGTGTTCCTTGAAGCTACTGTATGGAATGAAATCACTATTCCTAAATACCTAGCACCTATATCAAATCCCTCATCTTTGTTCTCTGTTTCTTTCATGGTAACTCATATCATGACTTACAGGAGATCTTTTAAAATAATATAATTTCATCTTTATATGTTTTATTAGAAGACATATAGGATAGTCATTGAAAGCAGATATAATAAGCAGTTCCCCTGAATTCAAATCCTGTCTCCAATACTGAAAAGCTGTTGAACTTGATAAAATATAAATGTAATGTCTTTGTTCCTCAGTTTCTTCATCTGTGTGATGAGGATAATAATTCAAAAATCACAGGCTCAAATTAGTTTCTGTAGAAAATGCTGCCTAGCAAATAGCAAATGCTATGTAACAAAATATATGCTATTATTGTTTTCATCTATTAACTTTTCACAATGTCTTGGGATTTATCTATAAATATCAAAGGAAAAGACAAAGGGAATATTCTGGTCTTGAAATGGGGACTAATATGTTATCAAAGATTTAGGGAGTACAAAAGATGTAATTAACCTTTTTGTTTTATTTTTAATTAGTAGCAGAAAATACCAATTATTTCAAAATTATTCTCAAGCCCTAAAAGACAAAGTCAGTCCATGAAACTATTTGATATTTTCTATTATTAAAGCAATTTTCTAGTTGGTTGAGTTGTTACTGAGCAGCTATATCATCTTGTTATTACTTTTGCTAATTAAGAGAAAGAAGGGAAGGGTGGATGCCAGAAAAGGGGGAAGGACGGGGAAAGAAATAAGAATCAAGATGGGGGTAGTGTCAAATAGAAATCAAAGGTTTATATTGCACAAATAACATTTCAACCACTTTCCCTTGCATTAATAAAATTTCTGATGGCATCAACATCTCTGGGTGATTGCAGCCCTTCCCATTATACCTTCTAACTTATAATTTAATGATTAATTGGCCACCTCTAGTCCAGAGCTTCATCTGCCCTCCTTCTGGGGAAAATATATTCTTAAGGATTTCTGGCCTCTGATTCCTTTAAAATATTTTCAAAGTCTATCCCCTCCTCTTCTGGATATCTTTCTCTGTTGGATCCAGGCTCAATGATTTAAGACACAATTTGCTGACAGGAGATCCTGAGAACCCATTATGAAAATGAAGGCAGCAAACAACCTTTGAACGTATTTCCCAATTTAAAAAGCCTTCATTACATAGCACATTTCAGGCTGAGAATGTTAAAAAATTTATCACAGTTTCAGTAATTGCGGCTTCCTCTGGAAGCCTGGCATGATATGGAATCATTTGTAAAATGTGAATTTTATTTGGCGTTCAGTAGGAAGCTTGCCAGGCAATACATTTAATTAGGAACACGGCGAAGGGAATAATTGCAGTCTGTCATAATGTATTATCGTTACTTTTAAGTTCTCCATGTGTTTAGGACAGTGGTCTCATAACAAGATGTGTATTTAAATTTAGAGGTAATTTCCCTCTCATTGGGCTAGCGACTTTATATGGGGAAATATATTATTTTGAATGCGAAGGTACATTAGCTGCATGCTTTAGATAGAACTCTTTGTCCATTGTTTAAATTCAGACTGCTAGCTGCTCTCCTTAGAAACAGCCTTTGTCCATTGTTTAAGGGCTGGGAAGCTGATACATTGCCCTTTTGGGAGCTTAGACAGCTTTATTTAAGTTTAATTTTCTCTGGAGATGCATAGAAATACTGAAAACATAACCATATATATATATATATATATATATATATATATATATATATATATATATATATATAACATCTACCCCTGCTTGATACATAAATTTGATAAGAACAACTCAAATGTTGCATTGATTAATGTTGATGTTTTTAAAAAATTACAAAGCAACATGTGTCAGCAGATTTTTTAAAAAGAAGTAGGATGATGACCATCTGCGGAGGCCAGCTTTCCATTGTGTTAGACATGATGTTCCATTTTAGAGGAAAACTTGCTTATAATGAGTTTGGGAGGCACCACAGAAACAGTGCAATGAAAGGGCCTACTTGGCATATGAGTTTTGGCATTCAGTTTTCAGGTAGAGAATACTCAGATCATTTATCTCTGCATGAGTCCCCTCCATTAGTCACAGCCTCCTTAGTGAATTTCTCTAATGACAAGTCATGAGATTTAACATTAGGGCATCTATCCTCAGGACCAGTCCAAGGTGTAAATAAGACATGAACAAAGATTGTTTCATTCTCCTTTTCTCCCCAAAATCTTTCTTTTCTCACTCTGACTAGTTTACTCTTTCTTCCCACCTCATCCCTCTTCCTTCACCCATCAAAGCATCAAAGCAATAATACACAGATGATGTATTATAAAACTATACATTTGAAACCTATATAATTAACTACTGGCACCCCAATAAATTCAATAAAAATTGTAAAAGCAATTATGATAGTGAGCATTTCCTTCAGGCTCCTAATCTCTGAAAAACAAGGAATAGAACCCAAATAATTCAAACAGCCAGTATTTGACACTAAGTAGAGTTAGGAATTGGACATAGGAAGTAAGGAGAAAGTAGTGGTTTTAGGCACAACATTTATTCAGTGGCATTAGAAATCAAGATTATTTTAAAGTAACAACAATATCTTGTACTATTGAATGTTTACTTTGTTTAAAGTAATGTTCTGAACACTTTGTAGAAATAAAAGCATGATTCTGTATAGTAGATGTTTCTATTACCACCAAAGAAACTGAAGCACAAAGTGGATATTTATCTTGATTTCCTTAGAAATATTGTGAGAAGTGATCTGATTTTGGTAAACAGAGCAAGATAGTATGACTCCAAGTTCATACTCAATGATGATATTACTATGAATTAATTGTGGAGGAGAAATAATGTGATTAAAAACAAAATGCAAATAACCAAAATACTGTAAAAACAAAACAAAACAAAACTAAACTAAAAATAACAGGACTACAAGCCTTTGCTGATCAAAATTGCTGTTGGACATACATCAAATTTTAAATCTCACGTTTCCTCCTGGAATTAGAAAAATGTGTTTGCCTTGATGTATCTACATTTTCCAAGAGTATTTTAAGGCTGAGGTTTATTATAAGAAATACCTGAAAATAAAGATTGAATGTAATTCATTTCTTTGGTAGTATTTCTTGCATTTTAAAACAATATGCTTTTTTATTTTTTCTTATTTAATACTGAAGTCTATTTGAGGCCTATCTAAAACTAATATATATATATATATATATATATATATATATATATATATATATATATATAAAACTAATAGCCACTTTGGGGTGCAAATCTGTATTTGACACATCTATATTTGTGTGCTTATGGGATACATATATGTATATATTAGCATGAACCACTTCAACTAACATGTATTCTTTTACTTTAAGGGGAAAAGGACCTCTAAAGCACACAACTGATGTGATCTATGCAGCTAAAATGATATCAGAATCGGGATCAAGGATGGATGTCCTTGCTCGACAGATCGCTAACCAGGTGAATTTTCTACAAACGCATGTGGTGAAAGTCTATGTTAATTGTTTTCTGCCATTTTGATGCTAAGTTTTAAAAGCTGTCATTTTACTCTATGGTTTATATTTTTTATTATTGAATTATTTTTAAATTTTATTCAGTAATTAATACCACGTAGTGGTCAATTCATTCTAAACAAGCTTAGGGCATTATTATTATTATTACTTAAGACTTTATTATTTCTAAGATTTTGAGTTTCATATATTCAAATTATTTTAAATATCAGCATTTTGATTTTCAAATATATTATATTGGCTTTAATATCCAATGTTAATATTTTTTCCTTAATACCTTGTATTTCTTATTTTTGCTCTTCAAAAGTAATACTTTTGAAAGTTCTATTATGTTACATTTTCTGAGTTAACAATATATTCTGGCATCCTCTGTAAAATTGTAAGGTAAGTAGTAATTATTAGATTACTAAAGTGAAGATTTAAAATGTAGGGGATATAATGTTTATAGAGACTGATGATTTATATACTTGGTATTTTTCTTTACATTTCTCTCACCTATATTTCAGTTTTCTAAGCAACGTCTATATTATTAGCGTTACCTTTTGTCTAACATGAAAGTTAGAAAAGTCAGTTTTTAGTTATGGTATAGGCATATTTAATTGATATTTCAAACTTAGATATAATACTCATGTGATATTCAACTTTATAATGCATACTTATGTGCATGTGATATTATTCAACTTTATAATGCATATTTATTTCCTTCTGGGGGGAAGGGGCACTATTCTTTTTGACCTTGTAATTATTCCATATTATTTATAGCTTACATATTTTTTTGGGGATGCTTATTATTATTTACATTTTTATCTTCTATTTTTTAAAACATGAAAAACTTTCTCTTATTAGATATTGTATTTATGGATACAAGGAAGAGAAATAAATAGCAAATAGTTTTAAACATTCTTTTTTTTTTCTTTATTGATTAAGGTATTATATATGTGTCCTTATCTCCCCAGTGTCCCCCTGTCCCCCCTGCTCATGCCCTCACCACCCTTGGTTATGCTTATATGCATGCATAAAAATTTTTTGGTTGATCCCTTACCCTTAACTCCACCCTTGCCTACCTCCCCTTGAGGTTTATTTGTGTGTGTGTGTGTAACACACACACACACACACACACACACACACCACACACACACACATATAAATATGCATACACACATGTGCATACACACATATTCAGTACTTAACTACTTTAAGAATTATAAACACTTTATTAACTTTTTAGTAGTTATAGTAAAAACAAACTCTATGCTAATATGTGACCAAATGACTGAAGCCAAAATGTACCATGGTTTTCTATATTATGTCCAATCCAAATTGAAACTGAAAATTAATTGAAAACAATTCTTAAACTCAAGATAATTTTAGCCTGTGCATTAAAAAATGTCAGATCATAGTGTTCCAAATATAACTCTCACAAGTCAGCATAGTCACTGTAGACCATATGAGTCTATTGTCCTTTATCTCTGACATAATAAAAGAGATCCACTGTATTTTTTTTTCTTCACCTGAGGATATGTTTTTATTTATTTTAGGGGCAAAGAAAGAGAAAGAGAGAAACATTCATTGTGGGAACTGAATCTACAACCTAAGTACATGCTCTGACCTGAATCAATCTTCTGGTACATGGGACGATGCTCCAACCAACTGAGCCTCCCTGCCAGAGCAAGTCCCGCTATACATTTTAACTATGCCTTCCATAGATACCCTTTTCTTCTGTGATTTAGAAACCTCAGTTTGCTAAATTGTGGCAAAGACAGACATAGCAGAGAAGGAAAATGTTCAAAGTATACGGAGATTTCTCTATCAACTGTTAAATTTGACTAACCAAATTTAACAGTTGATAGAGAGGGAAAGGCACTCTTTATGAGATAATAAATTGAATAGAAAAATGGTTTTATAGTAGGCAGGTGGATTATGAGATAGCTGAGGGTTCTGTGTATTGGGTGTGAAATGTTGATAAGATAATAAAATGAATAAATACAATAGGTATGTGGATCTTCTGAAGAAAGACCTGGATGATTGATATATATTTTTTTAATTTTTTAATTTTGTAAGTGATAGAAAAAAAAAAAAACAGGACAGTTGTATACTATTATCCAGAAGAGGGAAAGAGTGAAATGATACCCAAGAACAAAAACTGAGAACACCGCCAAGACCGGTTTGGCTCAGTGGATAGAGCGCTGGCCTGTGGACTGAAAGGTCCCAGGTTCGATTCCAGTCAAGGGCATGTATCCTGGTTGTGGGCACATCTCCACTGTGGGGCGTGCAGGAGGCGGCTGATCGATGTCTCTCTCTCATCGATATTTCTGACTTTCTATTTCTCTCCCTTCCTCTCTGTAAAAAATCAATAAAAATATATTTAAAAAAACAAACTGAGAACACCAAAAGGGCAGCATGGAAAATTGTTAGAAGGCATGTTCCCAAATCACAAGAGAAGGAGATTGGGTTATAGGGTTGAAGAAGAGTTACTGTGTTGAGAGATTTTATGTTGACAGATTCAAGGATGAAAACATTAAAAGTGCAGAAGTAAATGGGACAGTTGATGCCATGTGACCGTGAGGAAGGTGAAATCAGACAGCCTCTGGGCTGGAGCACAGGTAGAGAAATGAGTCCATCCTGGGTAAGGGAAAGTCCTGGACACACTGTTTTTGTTATCACTGGTTATTCAAAATTTCTATCCTAGCAGTTCACAATGACACCTCATACTTTTCATTAGCAAACTTTACCAGTTCAGCAGAAATTAAACTGTTGTCTGTAATTACAAAAGTCACTTTAAGTGTTTTTAAAATAAAGTTTATGTTAGTGTGGGCAAAAAAATAGCTGAGCTTTTGAATAAAGGTCTTTAAAGTATTCATTTTTCTAATTCATGCTTAAAATTCAAACTGAAAGGTAATAAATGTTCTTTTACTTTTCTTCTCATTCCTAAATGAAGTATTCTGCATTGGGACCAAGCATCTTACTAGAATTGTGAAAGCTGGTTTAGCATGAGAAAACCACTTAGGCTGGCATGCCATCTGCTTGCCTGTAGTGAGAGTCCCAGTAGTTATAAAACATAAATTTAGAAGAAAATATATCCATGCATTAAAAAACTAACCAGATGTCCTGGTCAACATCCCCTATCTTAATAAACTGGGAAATACCCAAACTGTTACTATAGTTTACCACTTGATTTATCTAGAAATCCCAAGCAGAGTTCCTTTAAAAGTTATTTTATGCAGATTTTATTTTTTTAAAAGGCAAGGGCAAGAATGTTTTACAAATATAAGGCTCAAACCTTTTTTATCACCATCATGTAAAAAATATGAAATGAGGGGAAAGATTGACTTTGATGAAGATTTGGCAAATAAGAACATTTAAAAAATTCTTTAAAATTTTTCAATTATAGTTGACATAAAATAGTATATTAGCTCTAGGTGTACAACATGATAATTGCACATTTATGTAAGTTATATGAGGAGATCACCCTGATATGCCGAGTGCCCATCTGACATCATCATAGTTATTACAATATTATTGACTGTATTCCCTGTGCTGTTTACACCCCGTGACTGGCAATTTGCACATCTAATCCCTTCCCCTCTTTCATCCACGCCCCCAACTTCCCTCCCTCCTGACAACCATCTGTTTGTTCTCTGTATATATGAATTTTAATTTTGTTCATTCTTTTCTTTTTTTAGATTCCACACATAAGTGGAATCATATAATATTTGTCTTTGCCTGATGTATTTCACTTAGCATAATACTCTCTAGGTTGATCTATATTGTTGCACATGGCAAGGTTTTGTTCTTTTTTATGGCTGAATAATATCCTATTTTTTATATACTGTCTCTTTTTTATCCATTAGAGGAGCATTCTTTGAGTGGGAATGATTCATTCTCCTGATTCTGCTTTTGGTGGTCAAAACCAATCAGAAAAGCTTTCCAAATGTCAACAGGAAGAAGGCTGTAATAAATTTTGTAATATAGAATTGACCAATTAGTATGCTTTAAGTGCTTCAGTTATAGATCTAACTAGCATTGTTAGGTGTAAGCAAGATGTTCTCAATTCTAAAAGTAAAGGGTAAAGCGAGCTCAGGCAACTTTTAACTTCAAAAGTTCGACTTTACATTTTATGCTCATTTGAATCTTTCTTAACAGAATTCTAAACTCTTTGAGTGTGACTTTGAAAGAATCCTTTGAGAGAGATTGTATGCTTTTCTTGGTTGTGATAACATTGGTATTTGATTAAGGGTCTAATTATTAAATTGCAAGTTCAATTTTATCAGATATAGTGGTGCTGACCTTGAAGAAAAAAAATCCTACATGTAAGAGTGTCCATTTAAGAAACCAATTTACAAATCAGGGTGGCAATTTACTGTTTATTATCCTATATAATAAAAGCTTAATATGCTAATCGACTGAACAGAGGAAAGACTGTTCGGTGGGGTCAGCCACTTGCAGTTGGTGCACTTTCCTGATCAGACCGCCTGGTCACCTCCCACAAGGGAGGGCTTCTGGACTGCAAGAAGGTGCAGGCAGGGCTGAGGGACTCCCCCACACCTTCACTGCACGAATTTTCATGCATTAGGCCTCTAGTATAAGAGAAAACTGATAAGACTAGTACTGTCCCTAGATTATAGAGGTAGGTAAGTATAGCCAGATGATGTCAGTTTGAATACCAGCTCTACCATTTATTAATTGGGCAATAAATTAATTTATTGTGCCTCAGTTTCCTTCTTTGCTAAATGGGGATAATGAGAGACCCTACCTTATGGAGTTGTGTGATTATTAAAAATAGTTAGTATAGGCAAAGTACCTGGAACAGTATCTATACTAATAAAAGGGTAATATACTAATTAGACAGGGTGACCAGACATCTTCCAGACATCCGACTTACTTCCGGGCACTTAGGGGGTAACCAGACCAGCCAGCAAGCAGTTAGGGGGTGGCCAGGCTGGCAGGGGGCAGTTGTGGGTGGCTAGGTTGGCAAAGGGAGCAGTTGGGGGGTGACCAGAAAGGCTGACAGGGGGACAGTTTGAGGTAACCAGTCTGGCGGGGGGGGGGCAACCAGGCTGGCAGGGGAGTGTTTGAAGGGGATGACCAGGCCAGCAGGGGGGTGGTTGGGTATACCAGGCTGGCAGGGGGCCAGTTAGGGGGAAATCAGGCAGGCAGGCAGGCAAGCGGTTAGGAACCAGCCGTCCCAGATTGCAAGGGGTTTAAAATGGCAGCCGGATATCCCCTGAGGGTTCTCTGATTAAAGAGGGTGCAGGCTGGGCTGAGGGACATCCCCACACACACACCCTGTGCACAAATTTCATGCACTGGGCCTCTAGTCTACACTAATAAAAGAGAAACATGCAAATTACTGTCATTCCACTACTCCCATCAATCAGAGTGAGTATGCAAATTACCCTGAAAAGATGGTGGCAGCCCTGCCCTCAGCCGTTCCAGGATTGTGGGAATCAGAAAAGTCTGGCACCAGCACCTGAGGTTGGCTGCAGCCAGGGAGACCAAGCAGCCTCCTGCCCCATGACCCCAGGCTGCAGCCAGCAGCAGAAGCCTCACATCCCCTGCCCCACAACTGTGGGAGACAGAGAAACCAGGCCCCAGTGCCGGAGGCTGGCTGCAGCCTGGGAGATGAAGAAGCCGCCTGCCCCATGATCCCAGGCTGCAGCCAGCAGCAGAAGCCACCCACACTGCATCCCAAGGAAGACAGAGAAGCCGTCCATCTGTGGTATAGGTGCCAGCACCTGCAGCTGGCAACAGCCTGGTACCTGGAGAAGCCACTCACCTCAGGGTCTCATGGCTTCAGCACCTACCTACCATCCCTTGTGACTGCAGCCATCATGGGCACCTATGGCTGACCAGAGGGAGGGAGCCCGGATCCCAGGTGCCTGTGACCGGCTGGAGGAGGGAATCCTGGGTCCCAGATGTGGGGCTGAGGCAGAGGTGGTTAAGGGCAATCAAACCAGGAGGTGGGCAGTTAGGGACAATCTGGCTGGCAGGCAGAAGCAGTTAGAAGCAATTAGGGAGGCAGGTGAGCGATTAGGAACCAACAGTTCTGGATTGTGAGAAGGATGTCCAACTGCCAGTTCTCCCCAGATTGGAGAGAGTTCAGGCTGGGATGAATTTTGTGCACCGGGCCACTAGTATGATAGATAAAACGCTACATGTCAAAGATTATCATTGAGTTCATCCATAAGAACAAAGAACAGATAAGGCTATTACTTAATGAAAACAAAGAAAATTGTATTTTCAATGAATGTCATGTAGAAGAGATTTGATGCAAGGAATGAAACAATACAAAATTCAAATTATCTTTAGATAATTTATATGCTCTATCAAAACTTAGTTTTCCAATATGCAAAATGACAATAATTAGATCTGAGGATACACCATATTCTCAAGATCTATCCATGTTGTTGCAAATGGCAGTATTTCATTTTTTTTCCCATGGCTACAGTATTCTATTGTAAATATGTACCATGTCTTCTTTATCCAATCATGATATACAAAATAAGTTAGACAGAAAAAGTCAAGAACCATATGAATTCACTCAGATGTGGGATATAACAAACTGAATGCAACAAGTGAACAAACAAGGAAAACAAACAAAAAATTCATAGACACAACAGTATGCTGGTTTACCAGAGAGAAGAGGGCTGAGGGGAACTACAGAGTAAAGGAAATCAAATATATGATGGCAGAAGAGGATTTGAATTTTGGTGATGGGCACACAATGCAATATATAAGTGATATATCATAGAATTGCGCACTTGCATCCTATTCTTTTTCATCTTCCTCATTCCCTTCATAGCTCTCTCTTTTTCTGTCTCTCACTTTTTCTCTTCCTTTTCTCTTCTCCTTTTTCTTAATTAGTTATAATTTAACTCTTTCTGTTAGGTTTGGGAGATTACTCTTCATATAATGTGACATTACATAGACTACAAGAAAATAATAGCCGAAACCGGTTTGGATCAGTGGATAGAGCGTCAGCCTGCAGATTGAAAGGTCCCAGGTTCGATT
This sequence comes from Lasiurus borealis, assembly GCA_004026805.1. Lineage (NCBI taxonomy): Eukaryota > Metazoa > Chordata > Mammalia > Chiroptera > Vespertilionidae > Lasiurus > Lasiurus borealis. The sequence goes on along the minus strand of PVJN01037865.1, from coordinate 8,452 downwards.
CCAGTCAAGGGCATGTACCTTGGTTGTGGGCACATCCCCAGTAGAAGGTGCGCAGGAAGCGGCTGATCGATGTCTCTCATTGATGTTTCTAACTTTCTATCCCTCTCTCTTCCTCTCTGTAAGAAATCAATAAAATATATAAAAAAAGAAAATAATATTTTCAAATGATGTGGAAAATGTTTTTGGAAGGTGAAAAAAAGTATTTAAAATATACTGTTTAATTAAATGATATAAAATTTCATTTAAATTTTTCTCATTTAAAATTTAAAAAACATAGTAAATTCAAGATCTCATCTTGTCTGATGGTAGCTCTGGCTGGGCAATATGTGTTTCATATGCCCATGCCTATCTAGCAGATTGATAGAATTTATACAGAAGAGTTTATTTCTTTGCTATATTTGTTGATTAACTTCTATTCAAGGTTCCCATGTTTTCATTTTTCCCACACATTCTGGAGCTGTGTAGTCCATTCAGCAAATATAAAAGGGTGTCTCAGGTATTTTCCAGCAGCACTCCAGCTTATTGGTTACTAGGTAAAAACAGAAATGCCAGAAAGCTTTCTGATCTTTTATCCTATTTTACATTTTACTAGAGACCTGATGCATGAAATTTATGCATGAGTAGGGTCTCTAAGCCTGCGTGGCAATCAGGGCTAATCTGTGGGGTGACTGGTGGGGTGACTGGGTGTCCCCACTGGTACCTGCCTTGGCTGGCCTGGGACCTATCAGCTAGGGGTAAGTCCTTCACTGACCATCTGTCCCCTTGTGGTCAGTGTACATCATAGCGACTGGTCATTCCACCAGTCATTCCGCTATTCAGTCAATTTGCATAGTAGGCTTTTATTATATAGCAGTTGTTCTCAATCTTCCTAATGCCATGACCCTTTAATACAGCTCCTCATGTTGTGGTGACCCCAACCATAAAATTATTTCCATTGCTACTTTATAACTGTAATTTTGCTACTGTTATGAACTGTAATGTAAATATCTGATATGCAGGATGTATTTTCATTGTTACAAATTGAACATAATTAAAGCATAGTGATTAATCACAAAAACAATATGTAATTATATACTGTGAAATATTTATTTGTAATTACAAATAAATGAAATTTTGTCTTGAATTGTGGTGTATCCGTGGGTAACAGTCTTAATATAACAACAGTAAACTACATTGCTACACCGAGGAGCAGTGTGTTGGTTCCTAAGACCATGGGAAATAGGTGTTTTTCAATAGTCTTAGGTGACCCCTGTGAAAGGGTCGTTTGATCCCCAAAGGGGTCGCAACCCACAGGTTGAGAACCGCTGATTATATAGGATTTTGCATTTTAGTTTATCAGTAGTGTATATTTTAAACACAAAACAAACATTTTGTTTTATATCATTTAATTAAACAGTATATTATATTTTAAATATTTTTTTCACCTTCCAAAACCATTTTCCACATCCTTTGAAAATATTATTTTCTTGTAGACTATCTAATGTCACATTATATGAAGAGCATTCTCCTTTAATCTTTCCACTCCTTTAGGACATTTAAGTTATTTTCAAATTTTGCTATTATTATAAGTAATACTGCAATGACTGTCTTTACATAAAATCACTCTCCATATATCAGCATTCTTATGAAAATACATTTAAATTAGAATTAAGTTAATGGGAATTTTAAAAATATATTTTAATTACATAGAAGAAAGAACACAAAGATTAAACACAAACCATAGATATTTATGTTATGATGAAGCTCAAAGCTGTACTCCAGATAGTTCCTTTTAGAAGATAATATAACATAGGAGACGTCTGGTAAAGAAATTTAGCACATCTCTAAAACATAGATGCATGCCTTCTGTTTCTTAGCTAATAGATCCACAGCTATTATCTAAGGTGGAATGATATTTTTTTGTAATAGCTAAGAGCATTAAATGCTGAAATTAAGAGAAATAATAGTTTGTTGCAGATGATTTTTTATGCCCAAGTAAATAACAAAGCACAGACAATGCAGAATTAGGAATTCAGAAGAAGAGTGTTATAATTGGCAACTCTAGGTTAAAAGAATAATTGCATTTATCTTGGATTTGCCTAAAAATATAATCTGAACACTTCTAACCTTATCATAAATTAAATGCTTATTGTATGCATCTCTTCATGTTTGGAAATTTCTTTAATCTTTCTTTTGTCTATGCTGAAGTAATGGAGGAAGCATGGATTTGGTCTGAGAATTGGAGTTCAATGAAAATAAAATTGCTTCTAAGTCACCTGAAATGTCAATATTTACTCACTTTGATCTAATTATTATTAATTTTGATATTTCCATTTTTATCTTTTATGCCTATTTAGTGTCCAGATCCATCATGCAAACAGGACTTGCTGGCTTACCTAGAACAGATTAAATTCTACTCTCACCAACTGAAAATCTGTAGCCAAGTTAAAGCCGAGATCCAGAGCCTGGGGGGAGAGCTCATCATGTCAGCTGTGAGTACTGCCCAATATTATATTGTAGAAGATGCTTAAAATCTCCTTTTTTCCATCAAATCTTACATGTCAATGTAGGTTTAACAAATCAATTGGAATATAAAAAGTTGCATGTAAACTATTGAGAAATCTGGTCAGATTTCTTAAAGATATGCTACATAGGTACAACTTGTTTTTATTTACTTCAGAGATACTAGAATGAATCAGGTTTTATAAGACACTTGGGTGAGAAATAATATTTAGAGCATGATTTTGAGACTTCAGAAAATACAGACGGAACTCTGAATTGAATCCTATAATTTTCATAAAGTAAAATTCATATGGCATTGCAAGTTAAAATAATTTATGGTTAATTTATATTTATTTTCCCACCATAACATACAAATGCAAGTTTTGAAAATTTTTATTTCCATATATAATTTTAGAGGTGGAATATGATAAAAAATTATAGATTGGGATAAATTCTTTGGTGACACTGAGTTTTAGTCTGCTATAAAATGATCATGGGAGAAATAACATCTAACTTTTCTACTCATTTTTAATAACGGTATATCATTTCTTTAGAGTGGGTCTAGAAATAAAATATTTTATATCAGTATTGGATTCAGTTATCAGTGACTTTGAGAAGGACATGGACCAAGATTATAAATTTAAGTTAAAATGAAACATCATGAATGTTATGGGAACTTACATTCATGAAGAAAAATAAAAAAAAATGATAATATACTTATAAATTTGAAATGGTTTGGATCTCAATAGCCTGACTTTGGACTCTCCCACAGTGAGTCAACATTCATAAAATAAAAGCAGAGAATTACCATCAAGACTTGAGGGCTGAGAATTAAGCCTTATAGACTGTTTCTTGCCTGTCTTTTATCCCATTTTATCTTCACAATAACATGCCACCTAGATTGTTTATTGGCTTGCTTTAATATTGAAAAAAAATGAAATTTAGAAAGGTTAAATAGCTTCTCAGTGGTCATACTAGATATGTCAGAAGTGGGATTTATCTTCAAAGACCTATGCCTTCTCTGTTCAGATGGGCAACTTTGAATCTATTATGAAACTGAGGAGCACAAATCAAAAGTGAATAATTTGGAAATTATGTGTATTATTAAAAGTAAACAAATAGGTGTGTGTTTTTAATGTTTTGCAAAAGAATTTATAAATCAACACAATCTATACAAGATTGGTATCCTTTCAGTTTTCAAAGGAAAGCATATTTTAAATTGTTACAATCTATACACACAAAAAATGTGTATATGAATACATATATGTTTACAGGCAGGAACAGATAGATACAGCATATATATATATGCATTTAAAAATACTGTATCTTTATTCTGTATTAAACATTTAGTCTTCATTTTCTCAACTTTATAAATACTTTAGGTGTATAAAAATATTACACAAAAGTCTGCAGTTTACTTTTTTTATTTTCACACACTCACCATCATTCACATGTATAGTCCATGTAAATTTTATAATTTAATTATATGCTAATTTTTCATGTTGTCTGAAGGTAAGCTTTCAAAAAACTTGATAGAAGTTTAGCCTATAGATTACTACTGAAATATATTATCATTAATTGTCCCTCCAAAATATAATTTCCATCAGGTATATGAATTGAGTTTATATTCCTTCCTGTTGGTATGATGAGTCAAATTTGTGAACTTTACAGAAAGATTAAGCATGAGCCATTTAGAATTCATGATTTAAAATTTAAAAGCTGAGTTGTTATATAAAATGAGAAACAGCATTACAAATCTAAAAATATTTGTCATCATTTCGCCCATAATTTCCCATTCGAAAAAAAAATAAATCTCAAAATAGGAGCATGCCCCTTGTACATGGCTTGCAGGTCGATCCTGAAAAGCTTTGAAAATACATTTCATTTGTGTGTGCCAAGGCACACTTTCATCTTTCTATGACTCTGGTCTTTTTCTTTTTCTTTTTTTTTCTTTAAATTGAGAAGGTCTTATCTAAGTCACCCTTCTTTTCCATAAAGTCTTCTTCAAAGTAATAAGCATGTTTCTTTTTAAAGCAAGGAAACACATTAAAAATTACAGAAAATTATACTCAAAACTATAGATGATTCAAAGATCACCAAATAAAGTTTGCATTCCAGAATCAGGTTCATTAAATACTATTTTTAGAAAATATATTTCGTTAAGAAGTAAGTTGAATGCATTTCTGGAGTTAATGAGTAGACTGATTTTCGGTCTAGGGTATTAGGATATAGAGTAAAGAAGATGAATTTATAGCAGCAAGGAATTTTAAAACTATTCTCATAATAGAAAATGTCATTAAAATTCTAAATCTTTTTTTTTATTTCTGCAAGCACTTATCCTGAAATTACATGTTTTAATTACTAGGAAACCAAAATGTGATTAGTCCAAAACCCCAGTGCCGTAGAACATCTGGGGGATAAAAATATGAATAGATGGTACCTCCTTCAAAATGCTCAAAGATGCACATATAATACACTCAAATATACAAAAATGAATCAAAACAATAAACTATATAACAGAAGTATACCCAAAAGCACATAGTAAGGCGTGAGGAAATAATTCCATTGATTTGGCAAGTGGGCAAGAGAATGCCCCAAAAGAGGCTTGACTAATTAAATTGTATCTGATTAAAAGAGTGAAATAAAATGTGTATTTATGGGAAAAGGAGAGGAAAGGGGAGTCCAAGGTACATGGGACAATTGAAATAAAAGGAAATAAGGAATTTTATTGAAAACATCCAATGGTCTGATGTGACTGGAAACAATTATACTTGGTACTGTTGGTTTGTGTATTGGGAGGGTGGGGAATAGAAGAGAACCTGAAAATAAAATTGGAGCTATTTCAAAAGAGCCATTAATATCATTAATCTGACACTGTAGGCAATTGAGAGTAATTGAAAAAGCTTAAGGTTGAGATGGACATAAACAGATCCCTCTGTTTAGAAGTTAACTGCTTTTAAAAAAATGTTCTTAAATTGATTCCAGAGAAAGGAAGAGGGGGGTGGGGAAGACAGACAGACAGACAGACAGACATGGATATGAGAGAGAAACATGAGATGTTTGCCTAACCTTGACCGGTGTTCAAACCCACAACTTGGGTATGTGCCCCAACTAGGAATCAAACTCAACACCCTTTGGTACAAGGCACTACTCTTCAACTAACTGATCCACACCAGCCAGGGCTATAAGTTAACTGTTTTTGACAAGGTGAGAGCTAGAAAAGATGAGGGAAGGGTTGGAAGATAGAAGCCTGCTTAGAAATTATTTTTTTAAGATAATCTAAGAGTAACAGTGAGGATGTAGATTAAAGCAACATTAGTGAGAATGGAAAGTAGTATATTCATGCAAGAAAAATCTTCTGAGATAGGAGTTATTAGAGCCAATGATCTATTAAATGTTAAGGTTGAAGAAGAAATAGTTGATTTACCCCAAGGTTCTGAGATTTTTAACTTACTCAACAGTGACATCATTAACCAAAAGCTATATGTAGAAGGAAGAGCAGATTAGGAAGGGAGCGGCAATTCATTCAGGTTTTGCTTGTTAAATTTAAGTGATTAAGGGGCATTCTAAGACAAAGGTCTAAGAAAATGGATATGTGGCTATCAAACTCAGGAGAGAAGTATGAAGGAGAAATAGATGGGACCATCCAGTGAAATTATAGTAAATGAGACAAAATATAACCGAGACAGAGATCCAGAAAACTTTTCTACGTGCAAGGGATTCTGTTATGAGATACAGGGATTGGTTGTGCCAGTTTAAACATATCTGGAGTTCACTATCTCCATAAAAAGTCTGAGAATGGGAAACCCAGGACTGTAATGGCAGTTTCACAAACTCATCACAGAATCAGGTATTTTTGTCTTTTTGCTTTATTGTCCATGATTTCTGGTTTTAATTTCTATCAGTCAAAATACAGCTTCTCTAGCTCTACTATGGTTTTGATATTCCAGACAGATAGACAGAAACAAGCATTTCTTACATCTTTTTAAGTTTCTTCCAAATGATTTTTTTGCATATTATTGTCTTGAACTTAATTACATAGCTATACTTAACTGCAAGGGATGCTGCAAAATGTAAAATTTGTTTGTGTTTTAATCTAGGCACATTGTTTTCTCCGATTAAATCGGTTTTGTTTCTGTGAAGAGAGAATGGATAGCAATTTCTATCGTACCCATCTATGATTACCAAAATCACAGCAGTTCTCACATATGTTGTAATTATCTGCTTTTATGCATATTCTCCACTAGACTATATGGTTCTTGGATATTTTTGAGTGATTGAAGATGCAGCAACCAATGTCTATAAATAATGCAGAAATTTCATGTTGATCAGCCTTAAAGTGCATATTGGAACTTTATATACTTTTCCAAAACAGTATTAGTAACATGAGCTAGGCAAAAATTAGACCACATTGGGCTAAATGCTTATGATGCAGTAACAGAGCAAAGATGGTAAAGTAGACCAAATTTTCCAGGAGTTTGTAGCTGAAAGGAAGAAGAAATAAAAAGAGAATGAGAAGAGAGGGAAAAAGATAATTAAGTGGTAGACAGAATTACTGGAAGTTTCTCTCCCTAATTTTTCCTTTGTTTTGTTAACATTTTTATTTATGTACTTATTAACATGGCAGTAATTAAAAAAATATTAGGTAAAGACCAGAAGCTATAAAAGAATGAATCTATGAAAAATCAGAAATATAATTAATAGAATAAAGTGTTAAGAGACGATAGAATTAAGAAAACAGGTAGAAAGACTAGGTTTGATTAAAAAACAAACAAACAGAAAATAAAACCCTCTTCTGAGCCAGAATAAAGATAAATGAAGCTATAAATACATATAGATGAGAGTGTGCAGGAGGCAGCTGATTGATGTTTCTCTCTCATCGATGTTTCTAACTCTCTGTTCCTCTCCCTTCCTCTCTGTAAATAAAACATATATATATATATAAAAAAAAGAAAAAGTGGGACATAGTTTCATTTTAGTAAAAAAACAAAGTAAAGATGCCCATATCAGTCACTTTTCAATACTGCTTAGAAGAGGAAATAATTCCAGTTAACAGTAATGATTTGAGATAGTAATCAGATATACTCTATGCTACACATTGTTCTACCAGAGCTGAGCTTCAAGTCCTGGCCTACATTAATGGTCGTCAGGTTATCATGCAGTCACAGGAAAATGAAGCCAGCATAGCCTTCCAATGCTATCATTATTAGGTGGAAAAAATAATTTCAAACCATGACAGAACTATCTAACATAATTTTGCAGATAAGTTTTCAAACACTTTAACTTGTTAATGCACCCATTTAGCAATAGAATAAAAATGATATAACTCTAAAATATTAAAATGTACATGGGTCACCTAGGGCACTCCTATCCTATCTGATAAAAGAGCAATATGTAAATTGACTGTACCTCTGCTCTATCTACCAGCCACGCCCACCAGCCAATCAGGAGGAGGTATGCAAATTAACCAAACCAAGATGGCAGCAGACACAGAGAGAGCAGGAGGGAGGCTTGGGTTGCCTGGCTATGGAGGAAGCCAAGCTTTCCACAGACCCTGGCTGGCCTAGGCCCCTCCTTAAGGCTACAAAGTTTCAATTATAGAAGATAAATAAACCCCAACAGAAATGGCTGCTGCCATGGAGTGAGCAAAAGGCTTGGCTCCGCTCCAGGCAACAGTTTCAATTGTAGAAGATAAATAAAAACCAGATCCCAGGCCCTCCACTTGGATTGCTGGAGTGTGGGGCTGGCCTGCAAACCACCTCAGGCCCCTCACGCAGGCTGCCCCACACCCCAAGAGAACCCTGATCTGGGACAACCTTCAGGGCAAACCAGCTGGCCCCCACCCATGCATGAGGCCTTTATCCTAATAAAAGACAAATATGCAGATTGTTCATTATTCAAACACACAAGATGACTGCCCCCATGTGGTCAAAGATCCTGCCTCCATGTGAACACAAGATGGTCAGTAGGG
>PVJN01037864.1:0-20670 GCA_004026805.1 Lasiurus borealis | reverse complement strand
GCCCCCTAACTGGAAAGCTAAGTGCAATGGGACAAGAGCTCTAAAACTTTTAGGTTCCCCATTTTAGAGGATCAGTTGCTCAGTTTTGCACAAGGGAGAAACCAACACAAACTAGAGCATGTATTAGTTTCATTTTATTTCTTGAGGATGCTTCTCCATGGTATAGAAACAGAATTGGTCTCCTCAGTGAAGTGGTAAATTTGGTCTCTATATATTCTTTTTTTTTATTAATGTGTTACATGTATACATATCTTCCTATTGCCCCCCCCCTCCCAGCCATACCCTAACCACCCAGTGTCTATGTTCATTGGTTATGCTTATATGCATGCATACAAGTCCTTTGGTTGATCTCTTATCTACCCCATCTCTCCTTAACCTTCCTGCTGTAATTTGACAGTCTGTTTGATGTTTTCCCGCCTCTGTATCTATCCTTTTGTTCTTTATTATCCACAAATGAGTGAGACCATGTGGTGTTTCTCCTTCATTGACTGGTTTATTTCACTTAGCATAAGGCTCTCCAGTTCCTTAAGCAGACTGGGAAGGAGATGGTACAACCAGTTTCCTATAGCCACAGGCCACTATATCTTGTATCTAGCTAAAGCAAAGATCAACTTGAACAATTATCCAAAGTCATTTGTTAACTGTACTGAAGATTGAAGTTTATCACTGTATTATTTTAAAGGAAACTACCTGTAAGTAAGAAATCAATTAACCCTGCATGAGAAAAATCAAAACAAGATGTATTCATGAGTTGTCCATGTAAGGCCAATCCATGAGAATGCACCCAGATACACTTGACATGAAGATACTGTATAAAGCCTTATGTGGCAAGTCTGACTTTCTAGTAACTAAGGGCAGAAGGCGTGAGAGCAAAGAGCTACTTCTGTAACACTTTAGTATCCAGGTAAGAAACTGTCCCCATGCACAATGTATACGCCATTAATCACACTGAATAAAGAAGATGCGTTACTCATTTTTCTTTTCCTTTTGCTTAAGAAGCTTGTTCATCTCCCTCTTGGCCTTTCTAATGTACTTGGAAATGAGCCCATGTTGGTTTAGTCCAGGAAGCATCAGTAAGAAAGTCACGATCAGGTAGGTGAGAAGAAGGTTGTGGACCTGCTGTCCCACCAAGCAACCGCAGCAAGAGAAATGAACATGGTCATGAAGTACATTTTCGGCTTTTCTTCCCTTAGTGTAAAGAGGCGTTTCCACCAGCCCACAGTTCTGCGACGAGTTTTTACTAGATTGCTGCAAATTTCATGGAATCTTTGCTGCTGTGCTCAGTGGTCCATTTATTGGAGCCAAAAATTCTACGCACCAGGATGGGAACAAGGTAGTCAGCCAAGCACAAAAACAGAACAAAACAAGAAACACCGGATAGAACAGATGGATCTAGATAATAGATATTCGGAAACACCAAGGAAACCACACCCATGTTGGCAGGTGGAAACCAGGCTCTTTCCCATTGGAGGACTTTATCAGCATCACCTCTCCCCATCCTTGCAGCCCCTCTTCCAGACTTGCAGTCTCTGCAGCCTGCAAGTTGGTGCTGCCTCAGCCATTGTCTCCAAGGTGCTGCTTCAGCGAGCCCAAGGCAACCTCCAAACCAGCTTCCGTCCAAGATCCCCACAGCGACCCCGGCCTATTTGTTTGTTTTTGTTAAATTTCACAACCTGAATTATAAATGCCGACTATGGGAAGATCTGGGAGAAGCTTCAAGAGAGAAATGCCAGAAATGCTGGTACTAATGCCTTAAGGCATGAATAAGCTTGAGGAGCTAGAATAGAGAATTTCTCTAGGTGGCAGGCTGAAGTCTACTCTGCAGAGCTGAGCTTGCAATCTCTTCCCAACTCTGCCTTCAGTGACTGCCCACTGGTAGCTTGAAATTGACTGTGCAAAAGAATTTACACCCCAGGAACCAGTCCATGCTACAAATGAGAACTTTCACTGAATTCCCAGTAAACAACCACTTCTAATTATCAGTTTCTTCATTTCCATCATGGGTGTAATAATAGCACCTAATTCATGGGTTGACAAATTTCTTGATTCATACCGGTATTATTTAATCAGCTCCTATTGGGTCTAATACTGCGTTAAGCCATGGTGAGCAAAAATTAAATCCTTGTTCACTTGGCATTGACTTGTTCTCTTGGCATAGTTTAGAGGGCAAAGTGGGCTTCCATCAAATAATTGCCCACATCTTGGAACTCAGTTTGTAGGTGAGTGCCATCAGTGACTACAGCACCTATGAGAAAGTCCCAAACCAAGAACCCTCGCCTATGGTGACGGTCAGAAGAGGCTCACTGAGTAGGTCTCATGAAGCAAAAATCTAGAAGCTATAGCCATGCATCATTACTACTTTCAAAATGGGATGCAGAGAGTATTTTAAAGACTCCATATTTTAATGTGTATTAGAAAGTACAGTTAACCCTTGAACAACACAGATTTGAATCACTTTCACCAGATTTTTCGAACTAAATACATACAATCTTTTAAATGTATTTTATCTTCCTTGTGATCTTCCTTTCTATTGAATTTATTAGGGTCACACTAGTTAAAAAGTTAAGTAGGTTTCAGGTACACAGTTCTAAACACATCATCTGTACACTGTGTTCAGCACTCCAACTCAAATCTCTACCCATCGTCATTTATCCCTCTTATTCACCATCTCCTACTCCCACTTAGCCCAGCCCCTAATGATTTTTTAAATAACATTTTCTTTTCTCTAGCTTACTTTACTGTAAGAATACAACATATAACACCTATGAAATACAAAACATGTGTTAATCAACCGCTTGTGTTACCAGTAAGGTTTCCAGTCAACAGTAATTACATTTTGGGGGATTCAGAATTTCTATGGGGATTTTTCCACTATGCAGGAGGTCAGCGTCTCTATCCCCTATGTTGTTCAAGGGTCAAGTGTGTGTGTGTGTGTGTGTGCGTGTTGGGCATCTTGATCAACCCAGACTGTGAGCTTTTACTCTGGAACAGAAGCAGGAGAGAGGAAAAGGCTCCTGCTTATCCTCTCTCAGGTAATTAGCAAGCCAGTACAGTAGTTCCCTTCCTTCTACTGCAGGATTGGAATGAAGAGAACAATTTGGCAGGCCCCTAGGCATAGGAAAAAAAAAAAAAAAACTCTAAAAAGACTACCTGTTCCTCATTAACACAGTTACTCCTGCCAGAAAGACACCTTGTCTCTTCTTAAACATTCTTGTCCAGAAAATGCAGGACTGTCTCCCTGAAATTCTCGAGAACCAATTTGTCTTCAACATTCACGTGAATTCTAGGAAGAAACTCTGCCTCAGTGATACTCTGTTGGAAAATCCTGGAGATACAGAAATTCATTATAAGTTCTGGAGGACAGGGGGAAACTTATTTATTATTATTATTCCCACTTGGAGGTATTCCCAGGGAAATTAAATAGGAAATCTAAGTCAATGGTACTCCCCAAATCAGCAGCCAGAGTTGGGCTCATTGGTTTGTGACCTGAGCAGTTGTAGAGGACCCCACTCTTAGTTTAATACTCTGTTGTCACTGTCTTGAAATTTTTGAACAAGGGATTCCCCCATTTTTATTTTGCACTGAAACCTGAAAATTAAGCAGCCCAGTCAGCCATAATCTGCATTACCTGAGGAGTTCTCAGAAATGTAATTTCTCAGGCCTCTCCTATATGTGCGAAACTCTGGGGTGGGGCCCAACAATCTGTGTTTGTTATTTCAGTTTTAATTTGTTGATTTATTTCAAAGACAGAAAAAGGGAGGGGAGGAGAGGAAGAGAGAGAGAAACATTGATTACTTATTCCACTTATTTATACATTCATTGGTTGATAGTTGTATGTGCCCTGATAGGGGATTGAACCTGCAGCCTTAGTGTATCAGAGGGATGCTCTAACCAACTGAGCTATATCAGCCAGAATTACATCTGTGTTTTAAGAAACCCTCCAGGTGACTCTGATGCATGGTCAAGATTGAGAATTGCTCTCTAAAGTCACCTCTGATTTTTCATTAATAACTTGGCATAGTTCCAAATCCACTGGCACCGCCTTTGCAATTGTTTCTGGCTTCACTGGCCTCTTTCTCTGACCCTAAAATGCAGAAACCAATTTCCTTATCAAAGGAATCAATATTTCTAAAAATTTCTAAGGATTCCAGGCTGCTCTGATGCACCCCTTCATTTCCCAGAAAGGCCAGGAGAGGACTTTGGCTGCTCTGTCCTCGCAATGCTGGTTTTAAACTCAATCCTTCAGAGGTGACACTGAGATTCAAGGGAAGAAGGTCAGTCTCCCAGTCAACTTGCTTCTAGATGTGATCAAGGGTCCTCATGGAATTTTTAAAATATCACTCTTTCCATGTTTTCTCATTTGCTTCCTCCTCCTCCCCTTTCTTTCTCCTCTTCCTCCTCCTCCTTCTCTATCTTCCTTTCCTTTCCCCTCAAACACACAACCTTCTAGGGGAAGACCTTCTCAGGTACGATCAATAATGATATAAATAATGTAAACAATGTGCACACACTCGGCTGTGTGGTTTATTTTTTCGTTCATGTGCATCCTGGAATGTCAGTACTATATTCTCATTCTCATTACACAAATAAAAGAAAATAAAAAGCTCAAGCATATTTGAGGATTTTATTCCTTGGCTCTGCACAGGATTTAAATTCAGATGTTGCTGATCCTATATCATGCTTCAGGAATTTCTACAGCAGTGGCTCTCAATGTGTGGTGCCCCGTCCCCAGCAGTATCAGTGGCATCTGGGTACTTGTTAGAAATGACAATTCTTGCGTCTTACCCCAGATAAATTAGTAATTCTTGAGTAGGTTCTAGACATCTGGGTTTTAGCCCTTTGGGTGATTCTGATGTACATGGAAGTCTGGCAGCCATGATGCCAAAGTAATTGTAGTCTCCCATGAGAATAACCAATGTGTCATATTTTTGTCTCTATTTTGCCTACTGGTTTGTGGAGCATGAAAGCTGGGTATTGAGAGCTCTGAGATCCACATTCTTTTCTTATCCCTGACCCGAAGGCACCCTATGGATGGTCCGTACTGCTTCATTCTTAAGAATAATTGGGAGGCCCTCAGAGACCCACCAACCCAGTAATCCCTTTGGCCTCTTTGGAAGGGCCCAAGGATCAGACTTCCAGGATCCTGAAACAGAATACGGGCAGAGAGGAGGTGAGGATCTAAGCCTTTCATATGCCATGGATTCTCCCAGGAGACAGCACGTAATGAGTCCTTTCTAAACTGGATGTGGATGCGATCCTACCAAGAACAGGAGGAAGTAAATTCTGAGTCACTACAAATGATGTTAGCTAATCTCTGATCTGAAGGGTTCCCTGATTGAGGGAAGAGGGTGAGAAAGAAGTGAGGATGAGGCTATGTCCCTAAGAATATCTATGAGCTGTGAGAAGCCTGTGGTTTCTCAAAGCACCCGAAGGACAGGAGCATGACTAAAGTAAACCAGAAAAGTTCGTTGATTTTTTATTAATTAATTGACTTTTTAATCATGGAAAAATGGACTTAACATAAAATTTACCATTTTACCCATTTTGAAGTGACAGTTCTGTGGTATTAAGTACCTTCTCATTATTGTGTAGTCATCACCACCTCCTAACTCCACAACTCTTTTCATCTTGCAAAACTAAAACACTAAGTCCCCATTCTGCTGTCTCCCTAGGCTCTGGAACCCACCTTCTGATTTTTGCATCTATGAATTTGAGTACTGTATAACACATATGTGGAATCATACAGTGTTTGTCTTTCTGTAATTGGTCTATTTCATTTAGCATAATGTTTTCAAGGTTCATCCATGTTGTAGCATGTGTCAGAATTTCCTTTCTTTTAAAAAATTTTTATTTATTGATTTTTGAGAGAACAAGGGAGAGAGAGGGAGGAGAGAGAGATTTGTGATTTCACCTATTTATGCATTCAGTGGTTGCTTCCTGTAAGTGCACTGACCGGAGATCAAACCCAAAGCCCTGGTTGCTCAGTTGGTTAGAGTACTATCCCTATATGCCAAAATTGCGATTAGGTCCCTGGTCAGGGCACATACAGGAATCAACCAATGAATACATAAATAAGTGGAACAACAAATCCATGTTTTTCTCCTCTTCCTCCCCTCCTCTTCCTAATCCTCCTCCTCCTCCTTTTCTCTCGCTTCTTCTCTCTTAAAATCAATTTTAAAGATAAGAAGCAGTGAAGTATTAAGTATGAAATTAAAGGAGACACAGTGAGAAGTGAGTTTTTCTTTAATCCCACATAGCCTAAGATGTTTACTATATGGCTCATTATGAAAAGTTTGCTTCCTACCTTATTCTGTTTCTCAACTAATATCTGAGGTTCTTCCTTCCCTGAATTTTTATAACTAAAATTTGACAAACTTCATATAAAAATCCAAGTTCAGCTGTAATGATTTAAATAATAGGTAACAAACAAATGAGTAATGATCAATAATTCCAAGGGGGAAATCAAGTTGCATTTTAAAATTGTTTGAGCCAGCTTTTTTTTCTGAACCTCAAAATAAATTTAGGTTTTCAGACATTTTTGCCCAACCTTTAAAGCCTGGTTCTTTCCCAATGGAAAGGTGAGAAGTGATTTTATTGCCTCCTACCTCCCCAACATTTGGAGCCATTTCACTTTTTTTATTTATTGTTGACACTATTACATATGTTCCCATTTCATCCCCTTTGCCTACCTCCACCCAGACCCTGCCCTGCCCCCTTTCCTCTGACAATTACCATACTGATATCTGTGTCTGTGGGTTATGCCTATATGTTCTTTGGCTAATCCCTTCACCTTCTTTTATCCAGTACTCCCTCCCCCGTCTTCTCTGACAGCTGTCAGTCTGTTCCATGTATCCATGCTTTTTTTTTTCTATTTTAACAGTTTATTTTGTTTGTTAAATTCCACATATAAGTGAGATTATATGGTACTTATCTTTCTCTGGCAGATTTATATCACTCAGCACAATAATTTCCAGGTTTACCCATTCTGCAGCAAAGGGTAAGATTTCCTTCTTTTTTTTTCCAGTGCATAGTATTCCATTTTATAAATGTACACAGCTTTTTATTCACTCTTCTATTGATGGGGGCTATTTTCAGATCTTGGCTATTCTAAATAATGCTGTTATGAATATAAGGATGCATATATTTGGTGGAATTGGTGTTGCAGAATTATTAGGATATACTAAAGGCCCGGTGCATGAAATTAATGCATTTGGCCAGGGAGTGGGATAATCCCTCAGCCCAACCTGCACCCTCTCCAATCTGGGACCCTTGGGGGATGTCTAACTGCCTGTTTAGGCTCGATCACAGAGGCAGTTGGACATCCCTTTCACAATTTAGGACTGCTGGCTTCCAAATGCTCATCTGCCTACCTGATTGTTCCTAACCGCTTCTGCCTGCCAGCCTGATCACCCCCAAACCACTCCCCTGCCAGGCTGATCAATGCCTATCTGCTCCTCTGCCAGCCTGATCACCCCCAAGTGCCCTCCCCTGACAACCCAGTCACTCCCAAATACCCTCCCCTGCATATTCCCTCTCTATTAGATAGGATTTTTTGTTTAGCATATTGCACAGCCCTAACTGGTTTGGCTCAGTGGATGGAGCATTGGTCTACAGACTTAAGGGTCCCAAGTTTCAATTCTGGTCAAGGGCATGTACCTTGGTTGGAGACACATACCCAGTGAAGAATGTGTAAGAGGCAGCTGATCTCTCATAGATGTTTCTAGCTCTCTATCTCTTTTCCTTCCTTTCTGTAAAAAAATCAATAAAATATATATTTTAAAAAAATAAACATTTAAGATTCTTAAATATCTGCCTGGCTGGTGTGACTCAGTGGTTGAGACCTCAGGCTGACACTGCTGGAAGGGGATCCAGCCAGGGCCAAGCTGAGACCCTATCCCAGGCTGCCACTACTGGCAGGGGATCACGCCTTGGAGGGTGCATGCCCAGCCAGGCTGAGACCCCAGCCCAGGCTGCTGGGGCTGGGAGGGGATTGCACGTTGGGGGTGCGCAGCCCTAACAAGCTGAGACCCCATTTCAGGCTGCCACTTCTGGCCAGGGATTGCATGGTGGGGGTGTGTGGCCCCAGCCCAGGCTGCTGCCACTGGCCAGGGATCGCACTGGGCCCTTCCTGATTGGATTTTGGAAGGTTGTATTTTTCTAGGAATATGTCCATTTCCCCCAGGTTGTCCAGTTTGTGGGAACAGAGTTGTTCATAGTATTTTTAAACAATCCTTTGTATTTCTGTGGAGTCTGTTATTATCTCTCTTCTTTCATTTCTGATTTTGTTTATTTGGGTCCACTCTCTTGGCTTCATGGTGAGCCTGGCTAGAGGTTCATCAATCTTGTTTATCTCTTCAAAAAAAAAACAGCTTTTGGTTTTGTTGATCTTTTGTATTGTGTTTTGGTCTCAATGTCGTTTATCTCCGCTCTTATTTCCTTCCTTCTACTTACAGTGGGTTCTTCTTGTTGCTCCTTTTCTAACTCTTTGAGTTGTATGGGTAGGTAATTTATCATAGATTCTTGTTTTTGCAGTAAGCTTGTAAAGCTATGAACTTCCCTCTCAAGACTGCTTTCACTGTGTCCCATAGATTTTGGATTCTTGTGTTTTCATTGTTGTTTGTTGCCATGATGTGTATTTTTTTAAATTTCTTCTTTGATCACTCTGGTAACCCAGTCATTGTTTAATAGCATGTTGTTTAGTCTCCAGGTGTTTGATTTTTTTGAATTGTTTTTATTGTAGTTGATTTTCAGTTTTATGCCATGAGAAGATGCTTGATATGATTTCTATCTTCTTGAATTTGAAGAGACTTTGCCTGTGACCCAATATATGATCTATCTTTGAAAATGACCCATGTGCACTGGAGAAGAATGTATATTCTGTGGCTTTGGAGTAAAATATTCTGAAGATGTCAATTAATTCCATCTGATCTAGCGAATCATTTAGGATTGATGTTTCTTTGCTGATTTTTTGTTTAGAGGGATTTGTCCAATGGTGATAGTGGAGTATTACAGTCCCCCACTATGACTGTATTGCTGTCAATCTCTCCATTGATTTTCTCCAGGAGTTTGTTGTTTTTTTAATATATTTTATTGATTTTTTACAGAGAGGAAGGGAGTGGAATAGGAAGTTAGAAACATTGATGAGAGAGAGACATCGATCAGCTGCCTCCTGCACACCCCCCACTGGGGATGTGCCCACAATCAAGGTACATGCCCTTGACCGAAATTGAACCCGTGACCTTTCAGTCCACAGGCCAATGCTCTATCCACTGAGCCACACCAGTTTCAGCCTCCAGGAGTTTTTTTATGTATTTGGGTGCTCCTGTATTGGGTGCATATATGTTTACCAGAGTTATTTCCTCTTGTTGGATTGCTCCCTTTAATATTATGAAGTGGATCTTTTTATGATCTTCATTTTGAGATCTAATTTGTCAGATATAAGTATTGCTACCCCGGCTTTTTTTTTTTTTAATTTTTATTCATCTGAAGAACCTTTTTCCATCCCTTTACTATCAGGTTGTATGCATCTTTTTTTTTGACATCGGTTTCCTGTAAATAGGAAATATATGGGTCATGTTTTCTTATCCAATCCATTACCCTATGTCTTTTGATTGGGGTATTTAATCCATTTACATTTAAAGTATTATTGATAGGTACTTGTTTATCACCATTTTCATTCTTTACTCCTATGTTCCTTCTTCGCTTTCTAGTTCTTCTTTTCACAGCAGACCCTTTAGCATTTCTTGCATTGCTGATATGGTGTTAATAAATTCCCTCAGTCCTTTTTTGTCTGTGAAGCTCCTGATTTCACCCTCAATTTTGATTGGTAGCCTTGCTGGGTACAGTATTCTTGGATTCAGACCCTTCCTTTGCATGACTTTGTATATTTCATTTCATTCCCTTCTTGCCTGATGTATTTCTGTTGAGAAATCAGTCGCTAGTCTGATGGGGGATCATTTGTAGGTAACTTTCTGTCTCTCTCTGGCTGCTTTTAGGATTCTTACTTTGTTGTTCGTGTTTGCCAATTTAATTATGGTATGCCTTGGCATCAGTCTTTTGGGGTTCATTTTCTTTGGGACTGTGAGCTTCTTGGATTTGTATGGGTTTTTTCCTCCCTATATGAGAGAAGTTTTCTATCATTATTGCTTCAAACAGGTTTTCTATGCTTCTGTCACTCCTTTTATGCGGATATTGTTTCATTTCGTGTTGTCTCTAAGTTCCTTTAGGCTCTCATCTTGCTTTTTAATTTTTTTTTCTAGAAGCTGCTCTGCTTGGGTATTTTTTCCTACTTTGTCTTAAAGCTCAATGATATAGCCTTCTGCTTCTTCTAATCTACTGTTGATGCTTGCTACAAGTTCTTTATAGCAGCAATGTCATTTCTCATTTCTTCTTGGTTCTCTTCATTTCCTCTTGGTTCTTACACATATTGTTGAATTTGTCTTCCATTCTCTACATCCAACTTATGACCATTTCTCTGAATTCATTTTTCTGACAGATTGCTTGCTTCCATTTCATTTACTTCATTTTCTAGTAATGCTTTTCTGTCATATTCGTGCTGTTTCTTTGTCTCCCCTTGATCTTGCTTCTCCAGGTGTTTGGTTATGAAGTTCTCTCTCTCCTGCATTGATTTAGCTGCACAAAATACAACAAAACAAGGCACAATGCACATGGCACTAAACAAAATTTATTCATGATACTAATAACTCCAAATGAAGGTAACCTCCAGAGGAAAGAGAATTAGAGCATAAGAAAGAGAGAAGAAGATTTAAAAAGAGTGGAAAGTGAGAAAAAAATGAGCGCAAAAAATGAAATTGGGAAAAGGAAAAAAGTAAGAGAAGGGAAAAAAAGAATGATAAAGAAAAGGGAAAAAAAAACTATTTATATGGGGAGAAAACTCCAATAAAACAGCCACAAATCCCAACAAATGCCAGCAGTAAATACTTAGAGATGAATGCAAACTACAAATAACAACTAATATCAGGCGAGGCAAGGGAAAACAGACGTAACAAACAAACAAAAACGAAAGAAAAAGAAAAAAAAAAGAAAAAGTGAAACAATCTCACAAAGCATTAAAAACAAACAATATAGCTGAAACCGGTTTGGCTCAGTGTATAGAGCATCGGCCTGCAGACTGAAGGGTCCTGGGTTCGATTCTAGTCAAGAGCATGTATCTTGGTTGCGGGCACATCCCCAGTAGGGGAGTGCAGGAGGCAGCTGATCAATGTCTCTCTCTCTCATTGATGTTTCTAACTCTCTATCCCTCTCTCTTCCTCTCTGTAAAAATTCAATAAAATATATTTAAAAAAAACAATATAATCAACAATCAAGCAAACAACAACAAGAGGACAGAGAGAAAAGAATTTGGATAGTGAAGAAAGAGAAGAGAGAGGTGTGAATTGACTTATAACAGGTGATTGGAAATTAGATATATAAGTAGGGTGAAATTTTAACAGGGGGTAAAAAGAAGAAACAGGGAAAAATTTAAAGCAAGAAAAGGATAATAGAAACAGGACAACAAAAGGGGGAAAGTGAGGAAGAGAGCATTGGTATAAAGGTAAAGTTGAGCTAGAGTAAAATGGTGCTAAAGGAAAGATAAAAATAGAATGTAGAACACTAATCCCCCCCAAAAAATAAAGAGAAAATAAAATGACACTTTTTTAAAAAGGTATAATAGTAGTAGTAATGATACTGTTTAAAAATACAAGTGTAATAATTAAGAAGGTAAAATCAAGTAAGGAAAAAAAAATATTAGTTTCTTAAGTAAAAGGTGAAAAAAATAAAAATGTGCAGTAGTGAAGATCATTCACTTCCTCTATTGTTCTGATTGGCACACCTGTTTCCTAATCAGGACCATATTGCAGTTCCCTGCATTCCACTGCTCCTCAGTGTGGTAGGCCACAGTCCTGATTTTCAAGCCAGCCGCACTTCTGTTTCTTATACTCCTTTATTTGTGTTTACACAAGAGTCAATTTGTAAATCATCCCCTGGGTGGCAGTGTTTCTGGATTGACTTGCGGGTCTATAGGTCCTCTCTAGCTAGTGCTTAGATTTTGTTTTCACTGTTGTACTTCATACCGGTTTGGGGAATGGATTGCCCCAGAACTGGTTTTCTGATCATTATACCCGCTCTGAACCACAGGATCCACAAAAACAACTTTCCCCTGCAGTCTCCTAGAGTGTCCCCAATTAGGTGATCCTATGTATTGGGCTTAGGAATCAAAAGCAAGATTTAAAGAGGGAAAAAAAAGAGAGAGAGAGAAAGAGAGAGAGAGAGAGAGAGAGAGAGAGAGAGAGAGAGAGAGAGAGAGCGAGCCAGAGCAAGCACGTGCTCTCCAGTGCTGCGGTGCAAGTGCACACAGTCTTTTTTTTCCTTGGGTCCAAGCAGCCAGCACACTGTTAAAATGCCTAGGCTTCCCTTTTATGCCCAGTTCAGCTATGGGCCGCTTTCTAGAGTTCCCTTCTGTTAGCAGCCTTGGGGATTCCCATCCACATTTGAGGATCACAGCAGCCCCAATGGCCGTGGATTCTTTCTGGGTGCAGACCCCCCTGTGTGTGCATTTCTCTCTCCTTCCCGGACCACAGGCCTCACCTTATTCCAGGCAAAACCTGACCTTTCAATGAGGAGGCACAGAGCACCTCTGAATTCACGTGCTCCTGCCTCTTGGGACCGGTGTTTCAGGGTTTGCCACTGTTCACTGGGTGCTGGTGTTGTAGATTCTCGGATTTTAAGGCTTCCGACAATATCTGCTTTCCCCTTTAAGATGGTGTGGTCTTCTCGTCAGAGCTGGTCACTCCAGGAGGGATCCCAGTAGCAGTGGAGGCTGCCTGTTCAGGGAACCCCATCATGATATCCCCCACAGTCCCTGGAGTATAGTTGTCCTTCAACTCACAAGCAAACACTCCTTCAGTGACACACACCCTTTCTTCGTCCTCTCACTCATCATCTTGCAGTCTGCCTTCCTGTGGGCAGCCATCTTCCTCATCTGCAGCCCCTGCGTTTCCAGGTATGTTCTCTTTATTCCCCCTTTGCTGAGGGTTTTTATCATAAATGGATGTTGGATTTCATTAAATTCATTTTCTGCATCAATTGATATGATCATGTGGGTTTTATCCTTCATTTTGTTTATGTGATGTATCATGCTTATTGATTTGTGGATATTGTACTAATTTTGTATCCCTTTAATATATCTCACTCGATCATGGTATATGATCTTTTTTATGTATTGCTGGATCCACCTTGCTAAAATTTTGTTAAAGATATCAGCACCTATGTTCATCGGAAATATCGGCCTATAGTTTTCTTTCATTGTAGTGTATCTGGTTTTGAAACTAGGATAATTATGGCCTCATAAAATGAGCTTGGTAATTTTTCCTACTGTTGAGTTTGTTTTTGAATAGTTCGAGAAGGATAGGATTAGTTCTTTGAATGTTTGGCAAAATTCATCTGTGAATTCATCTGGTCCAGGACTTTGGTTTGTTGGGACTTTTTATTTTTATTTTAGAGAAGAAGGGGGAGGGATAGAAAGTTAGAAACATTGATGAGAGAGAAACATCGACCAGCTGCTTCCTGCATGCTTCCCACTGGGGATGTGCACACGTCAATGTACATGCCGTTGACTGGAATCAAACCTGGGACCTTTCAGTCTGCAGGCTGATTCTCTATCCACTGAGCCAAACCATTTTTGGTGGGATTTTTTAAATTACTGCTTCAATTTCACTAGTTGTAATCTGTGTAATCCAATTTCCTGATTCAATTTTGGAAGATTGTATCTTTCTAGTAATTAATCTATTTCTACAAGATTTTCCAATTTGTTGGTATATAATTACATCTCCTCTTTGTTTCTGATCTTATTTGTTTTTTTTTCTGATGAATCTGATTAAAGTTTTGTCAATCTTATTTATCTTTTCAAAGAACCAACTCTTGGTTTCATTGATCTTTTATATTGCTTTTTAGATTCTATTTGGTTTATTTCTGCTCTGGTCTTTATTATTTTCTTCCTTATACTCACTTCAGGCTTTATTTTGTTCTTTCCAAGTTCCTTTAAATGTAAAGTTAGAATGTTTGAGTTTTTCCTTATTTCCCAAGCTAGTCCTGTAATAGTATGAATTTCCCTCTTATAACTGCTTTCACTGTGTCCCACTGATTTTGGGTTATTGTGTTCTCATTTTAATTTGATTCTAGATATCTTTTGATTTATTTCTTGATCTCATTAATAACCCATTCATTGTTTAGTAATATGGTGGTTAGTCTCCATGATTTTGTGTGTTTTTTCAGTTTTTATTTCTTGTGATTGATTTCTAGTTTCAGAGAAGATGCTTGATATGACTTCAATCTTCTTAAACTTATTGAGACTTGTATCATGTCCTAATATGTGGTCTGTCCCAGAAAATGTTCCATGTGCACTAGAAAAATATCTTCATTCTGCTGCTTTGGTGTGCAATACTCTGAAGATATCAATTGAATTGATTTGATTTCGTGCATTTAAAGCCACTGTTTTCTTGTTGATTTTCTGTCTAGATCTATCCAGTGATATCAAAGGTGTTAAAGTCCCTTACTGTGACTGTATTACTTTTATGTCCATCAAGATTTGCTTTACATATTTAGGTGCTCCTATGTTAGGTACATAAATGTTTACCAAAGTTATATACTCTTTTGGATTGCTCCTTTTAGTATCAGTATGTAGTGTCCTTTGTCTCTTTCTATAGTCTTTGTTTTAGTCTTTTTTGTCAGATATAACTATTGCTATCCCAACTTTTTTTTCTATTTGCATAAAATATCTTTTTCCATTCCTTTACTTTTTAGTCTGTGTGTATCTTTCATTCTGAACTGAGTCTCTAGTAGAGAGTATATATATGGGTCTTCCTTTCTTTTTTAAAAAATATATTTTATTGATTTTTTTTACAGAAAGGAAGGGAGAGGGATAGAGAGTTAGAAACATAGATGAGAGAGAAACATTGATCAACTGCCTCCTGCACACCTCCTACTGGGGATGTGCCTGCAACCAAGGTACATGCCCTTGACCGGAATCAAACCTGGAACCCTTCAGTCCACAGGATGATGTTCTATTCACTGAGCCAAACTGGTTAGGGCCCTTTCTTTCTTTGTTGCTTCCCTCCTTCTCTCCTTCCCT
Source organism: Lasiurus borealis (assembly GCA_004026805.1). Classification (NCBI taxonomy): domain Eukaryota; kingdom Metazoa; phylum Chordata; class Mammalia; order Chiroptera; family Vespertilionidae; genus Lasiurus; species Lasiurus borealis. Next base: position 5,540 of record PVJN01037864.1, on the reverse strand, counting down.
CCCTCTTTTTCCCTTCCTTCCTTTCTTCCTTCCTTCCTTCCTTCCTTCCTTCCTTCCTTCCTTCCTTCCTTCCTTCCTTTTGTTAATCCTTACCCAAGGTTATTTTTCCATTGATTTTTCTTTTTTTAGAGAGAGAGTGGAAGGGAGGATGAGAAGGAGAGAGAGAGAAACATTGATATGAGAGAGACATATCAATAGGTTGCCTCCCACACATACCCCAAACAGGGCCAGGGATCAAACTGCAACTAAGGTACATGCCATTGACTGAAATCGAACCTGCAACCCTCCAGTGCACAAGCTAATGTTCTAACCACTTAGCCATGCTGGACAGTACCACCCTATGTATTTTTATTGAAACATTAAAGTGATTATTGATAGGTATGTATTTATGACCATTTTATTCTGTGGGAAGTTTTGTGCCTTTGAGATGTTTAGATGCATTTCCAGATTCTACCATTAGATGCCAGTAGCACCCAACCAAAACCCAGTTGTGACGCCACAAAATAATCTCTAGCGCTAGCGCTAAAACCTTCTTTGAGAACCATTGCTCAAAAAAAAAAAAAAAAAAAAAAAAGGTTTTCATTGAAGACAGGTAACATGTCTTAGAGAAAAGTAGGCATTTGTATCTGTGTTTCAAATAAAGCAGAGGAACAATATTGAACTTTATCTGTACTGTTGGAAAGCTACCTTTCAGGAATGACTTACTACTACAAAGAACCTCCCTTTCCCAGATGACAAAGACTCACTGATGACCAGCTTGCCAGCTTGTTTACCTAAAACAAGGCCAGACACACCCTCTCCAAATTCCCTCTCTTTTGTCTCCTTTCTGACAAACCATCTAGACCAGCGGTTCTCAACCTGTGGGTCGCGACCCCTTTGGGGGTAGACCGACCCTTTCACAGAGGTCACCGAAGACCATCGGAAAATGCAGATATTTACATCATGATGCATAACAGTAGCAAAATTTCATGGTTGGGGGTCACCACAACATGAGGAACTGTATGCAAGGGTCGTGGCCTTAGGAAGGTTGAGAACCACTGATCTAGACACAGGTAAGCATTTCTTGTTCAGCTAATAGACTCCCCTGATTACAGTAATAATCCCAAATATGCAGTCCTTCTATCTATAACTCGCCTATTTTTCCCTATATAATTTTAAAACAAAACCACCTTGTGGAGACACTTTGATTTTCAGATGTGGATAGTCTTCCCTATTGCAATAGCCTGAATAAAATCCATCTCCTTACTTGCTCAGTTTTTGTTGTTTGCCTTTGACCAGAAAGAGAGAGAGAGAGAGAGAGAGAGAGAAGGAAGGGGAGAAGGAAGGAAATACCACAAAATGAAGTGGAAGAGAGAGTGAGCTCAACTGAAAAAAAGCATAAACTTACAGTTATCAGATTAACAACTTCGGGGTTAGAATATATAGCAATGAGACTATACTAATAACGCTACATCTTGTATTTGAATGTTGCTAAAAGAGTAGATCTCAAATGCTCTCAGCATGAAAAATTAAATAGTAACTACATGGCTACATGATAGAATGGAGATGGTTGCTAATAGTATGGTGATGTGAAAGAAAAACACTAGTTCAAAATGGAGTCACTTGTGCTAAAGCTAATGCTACCAAACTGAGATTTAATACCTGAACTAATTGCTGCTTCACTCCCTCCCAGACATTTAATCAAAAAGTCTGTTTTATACAAATCTTTATTGTTCAGATTATTATAATTGTTCCTCTTTTTTTCTCCCCATAGCTCCCCTCCACCCTCTGTCCTTACCTCTCCCTACATTGTCCTCATCCATAGGTGTATGATTTTTGTCCGGTTTCTCACTGCACTCCCCTTGCCCTTTTCCCCTGAGAATTGCCAGTCCACTCCCTTTCTATGCCCCTGATTCTATTATATTCACCAGTTTATTCTGTTTATCAGATTTTTTATTCACTGGATTTTTAGATTCACTTGTTGATAGATATGTATTTGTTGTTCATAATTTTTATCTTTACCTTTTCCATCTTCTTCCTTTTTTTAAAGAGTACCTTTCAGCATTTCATATAATACTGGTTTGGTGTTGATGAACTCCTTTAGCTTTTTCTTATTTGTGAAGCTCTTTATCTGACCTTCAATTCTGAATGATAGCTTTGCTGAGTAGAGTAATTTTGGTTGTAGGTTCTTGCTATTCATCACTATAAATATTTCTTGCCACTCCCATCTGGCCTGCATAGTTTCTGTTGAGAAATCAGCTGACAATTGTATGGGTGTTCCCTTGTAGGTAATTAACTCTTTTTCTCTTGCTTCTTTTAATATTCTCTTTGTCTTTTGCTCTTGGTATTTTAATGATGATGTGTCTTGGTGTGGTCCTCTTTGGATTCCTTTTGTTTGGGGTTCTGTGTGCTTCCTGGACTTGTAAGTCTATTTCTTTCACCATATGTGGGAAGTTTTCAGTCATTATTTCTTCAAATAGGTTTTCAGTATTTTGCTCTCTCCCTTCTTCTGGCATCCCCATAATTCTGATGTTGGTACATATGAAGTTGTTCCAGAGGCTCCTTACACTATCTTCACATTTTGGATTCTTTTTTCTTTTCCAGTTAAGTGTTTTCTGCTTCCGTGTATTTCAAATCTTTGACTTGATTCTTGTGATCCTCTAGTCTGCTGCTAGATCTCTGTATAATATTTTTTATTTCAGTCAGTGTATGTTTAATTTCTAGTTGGTCCTTTTTCATCTCCTCTTGGGTCTTGCTAAATTTATCCATCTTTTCTAGGAAATTCTTGAAAAACCTTATAAGTGTGGTTTTGAACTCTATATCCAGTCATTGGTTTTCCTCCATTTCTTTTGTTTGTGATCTGTTTCTTTGCCTCCGCATTTCTGCTGCTTCCCTGAGTTGTAGTGTAGCTTTGTGTACTAGGTGTCCTATATGGCCCAGTAGCTCCGCCTCCCCAGTTACCTGAGGTGGTCTCTCTTGGTGCACCCCTTTGTGGACTGTATGGATAGCCTTGTTGTAGTTAAGACTTGATTGTTGTTGGTATCACAATTTTCTGGTCAACACCATGATATCACCTGTCACATGGGCCCTCTCTAACCCCAATAGAAATAGCAGGAAATCCATATGATGAAAATGGTTGCCATTCCTTTCCTCCCAGCAGTAGATGTGCTGGTCTAAAAATAATTCATTCTTTTCTTTGTTAGTAGCCCTCTTGCCCATCTTTCTTCCTATAAAAACCTTCCATGGAACAACTTGCTGGTTGCTACACAGGATGCTGCCTGATTCACAAATAGCTTATTAAAGCCAATTAGATCTTTAAATGTAATTGGTTGAATTTTGTTTTTTAACAACTATTATTAGTATACTCAGAAAAAAAAATCATTGCAGTTGTTTTTTTCTTTTATTGGAGGTGAGAGTCACAACTTTTAATATTTTCCTTTTCCTATATGTGTGTGTCTCTCTGGCTGTCTTAAGCGAGAGATTCTATAAATGTTATAACACTACTAGAGGCCCAATGCACGAAATTTGTGCAAGAGTAGGCCTTCCTTCCCTGGGCTGCTGGCACCTGGGACCCCAGCTTCCCTCACAGCCCCAGCTTCATCCTAAAGGACATCCAGTCTAATTAGCATATTATGCTTTTATTATTATAGATTATTGCTGCAGCAATGAGTGGATACTGCATCACTTGCTTTTTCAGTGCTTTCAGACAATACTAACATTTACGATAACTTGGAGTAATTGTGATGCCACTTTCTGCCATGTGTTACCCATGCCCCATTTTCCCCTCACAAAGAGGTTATCCCTGAGCTGTTCAAAGTATAACCAACCAGGTCCTAGACTCCTATTTTGAGAGTTTCTTTTCTGGTGCCAATCCTGCTACCCTTTTCTATATCCATCAAGTGCCAATAGGATTCAGATAGCACACTGAGTTTAGAATGACTTGAGAAGAGTTTAATAAGGCCAAATTTACAAAAGTATAGGCAGGGTTTAGGGAAATCACAAGGCAGTGTGCAGTAATTTATGGCTATTAAGAGAAACTTGCATTACAAGAGTAGAGAATTTGGTCTGATGGATGCAGCCAGCCCTCAGGGACCTGCAGGGAGGGACACAGAGAATAAATATATAAATTTCACTCTTCTTCCCTCTTGCTAATTTAACCACATTTACACAACCCAACAGGAAGCCAGAGAGCAAAGAAATCTCTTAATGTAGACTATAAGATTAGCCTTCCTGGGCAACAGAGCAGGGTAGAATATGAGCTAGTAGCAAACAGAAAATATTCAACCTCAGTGTGAGAAATGCTCACCTGTCTGAAATAAAAACAATGGACTCGGAGACAGACGTATGGTATAAATATGACTTCTAATAATTCTTTAGAGCAGGCAGCCTATTTACCTAGTACCTCCTCTGGTTCCTCATTGCCTGAGTGCTAAGGGGTCACCTATTTCCTCATATGCCACCTAGGTCTTATTGTCTCCCATTGGACCATTTTTTAAAAATTGGGCAAATTGGGCTGAGGCCTTTACTAGTTGCCTCCCCCACTCCCTGTCTAGTTGAGGCAGGTGGGAGGGGGGAGGGAGGACCATGATGCTAGCTCCCATCCACAGTTCTTTGTTCTTACATCCTCTTCCCTACTCCCTGCCTTCTGTTTGCCCTGAGGTAATTCAGTAATCGTTTCCTTTAAAAGTTGACTCTTGGAGATGGGAACTGGAAGTAGCCAAGAAAGGTCTACATTTACAAAATAAAGAGAAGAAAGCCTTTTTCTTCCAATCATTGAGAAGCCAGTGGAGAGAGCCTTGCTGGGGCTGCTTTGGCTCACTGAGAAGTCAGAGAAATGGGGCCTTGGAGACAGGTTCAGGGGTTTAGTCTGGGTGAGCTGCCACTGCCTGTCACTATCAGTGGTTGCAAATCTGTCAGGGACCCTTAAAACTTAGCAGATGCATGCCTGTGAGGAAAGAAAGGTGTGGACATCCATACTCCCAGGAGGGAGAGCATGCCAAGAATGACTCCTTTTTCATTTGAACTGATAACAATTGCCATTTTCTGAGATGGGGGAATGTAGTTTAGCGGATGGGGGTAGAATTAATTTTTTTCCTGAGCTATAATGTACAGTCAGAAGAGGACATATATAATTTAGAGTTTTTACAATCATACTTATATTATCAGCATCCATCCAGATCAAGAAGTTGAACTCTATCAGCACCCAGGAAGTCCTCTGTTTCCCTTGCAGTCAACATCTTCCTGCCCCTCGGGTAATGACCATATTAATTTCTAACACATTATTTGGCCTGTTTTATACTTGGTCTATTAATGAAATCGTACATTGTGTCTGGGTTTTTTACTCAACTCATGATGTTTTGTGGATGAAAAGAGGCCACATGCCAACCTGACTAACTCAGAAAAGGTCTGCATGGCGGCCTTGCAAACTCATAGTGAAAGGACAAAGCAGAAACAACTCTCCTCCATCTTGTCCTATAGGGCTGGGTCCCCTGCCTAAACCTCCTCCCTTTTCTGGGAGTGGCCAGCAATGTCCTAACTTCCCTGACCACCACCCAAATGGA
>PVJN01037863.1:0-20671 GCA_004026805.1 Lasiurus borealis | reverse complement strand
TGACTAGAGCATCAGCCTGTGGACTGAAAGGTCCCGGATTCAATTTTAGTCAGGGGCATGTGACTTGGTTGTGGGCACATCCCTTGTCAGAAGTATGCAGGAGGCAGCTGGTTGATGTTTCTCTCTATATATACCTCTTCCTTCCTCTCTGTAAAAAATCAATAAAATATATTAAAAAACAAAACAAAACAAAAACAAACAAACAAAAAAACCCACACACCAAAGGACAGGGTTTGAAGAGTTCCTGGGTTAAACTAGTGTGCCTGGAGAAGACACTTGGAAAATGGTAGCTTTGTACCCATTTCTATACCTTGTCCTATGCATCTTTTCCATCTGGCTATTCCTGAGTTATATTCATTTATAATAAACCAGTGATCTAATATGCATCACTACCCAGATGTAGGCCCATGCCACTCCCCATGGAGGCCCATGCCCCTCCCCATGAGACTACTCCCCACAAATAATTTCCATTATTTAAGAACTAATTATGATTCTCAAGATTTTAGATCTAAAATATTCTTCAAATAGAACTCTATGAGCAAGATAATTTCTAAAAGGTATTTCCCATTCACTGTCCAAATATCTTTTTTATTGGAGGCCAATCCAAGATGAGAAAGAGGCACAACCTTATGCCCCATTAGAGAAGCTGTGGGGAGGGAGGGCAGATATTCCTTTTCTTCATCCCTCGATACCCATAGCATGGGCAGGCCAAGCAGAGATTCCTGCCGGGAACTTGGAATTCCCACACTAAGTTGTAAGGGGTGTGGAGAGAGATTTTTTTCAAAGCCCCTCCAGCAGGTGTGACCTGGCCATAAGTGTCTAATAGCGATGGCCTCAGGAGCAGAGTCCTTAACAGACTGTCCTTCCACAGAATTTTTTCCTAGCTCTGAACCTGCTTTCCCAGCCCCCCTGAAGAATCAGTGAGTGAGCTAGCTGTTGTTTCTCCAATAAATTCCTTTCCCAGTGAAGTTACCCACAGCTGATATCTGTTGTCTGGAGTCCAGAACTCAGGCATGTGAATTCACTGTCCAGGCTCCCATTAGGCACTTCCCTAAAGTAGTTAGCATTATAGATAAGGCAGCTGGTTGGGGCAGAAGGAGGCCTATGCCTGGAGTCTCATAGGCTCTGAGTTAGAAAATCAGTGCTCTTTTTGCTTCCTACTGTATAAACATGGCGACATGATCATTTTCCTTGCTGTCCTGAAGGTTTGCTGTGAGGATCAAATGAGACCATGTCCATAGGCAGGGACTTTATACATAGAAATGGTGATACAAATGAATGTAAGGGTTGTTAGCAAAGTAAGTCTGAGGCAAAACCAGATTGGAACTAAAAGTCCATTTTTGGTTGAGGATCACTCCTTTACAACTTGAGCCCTTTATGCCATGTTGCCTCTTTACCAGGGGTCAGTTGTGATCACTCATTTTCAGTGTTTGTGTGGAGAAGGCTTGGATCAAGTGTTAGCCATTGAGGTTTGTGTAGGAATGCAATCACCTGAACACCTTTCTGGGAGGAGAGTATATACTATAAATAGATTTTAAATAAACATCATGTATTTAGCATTTATCATATTGTATATTTATTTAACATTTTCTTGATCCATTGGAATTCCTCCTAGTCAGTAGGAAAGAATCTGTCCGACTTGGAAGATATAGTCTGTTGGTCAGAGAGATAAGAATTTTAAGATATTCTGAATCTTTATAAGGACCCTAAGGGCCAAGAGCCCAGATGAATACAATTGACAGAAGCCCTAAAATTCTCAGGGGTCTTCAGAGAAGTGGGCAAGGATGAGTCATTCATTCATCCATCCATCCATCCATCCATCCATCCATCCATCCATTCATTCAACATTTGTTTAGTTGCTTGGTTCTATGCTAATTAATGGGATGCAGAGATGGATGAGACACAGACTTTGCCCTTAAGAGAAACATCAGTGCTTTCCGATGTTGCTTCTAAATCACCTCAATTTTAGTGTCTATGTGTACAATGGCTTTCTGTGGTGGCTCATATGTCCACTTGTAAATGCTCTATTATTTCAGGCATTTATGTTTTTCTCACTGTTTGAACTTAGAGTGAAGATAGTTTCAGATATATGTAGACTGCTAAGTTCAATTATTTTTCTTAAGGCTGGGATTGCAGGAAAGAATAGTTTCAAAATCAGAAACAATAGTGGTTCAAATACTACTGTCAGTGTTGATTATGTCTATGATCTTGGGAAAATTATTGACTTTCTCTGAGCCTCCAACCTGACAAGATTATTAGGATTCAAATTATAGTGCTAAGCTCAGACTTATAAATATTAGGCATTTTATCCTTAATTCTCTTGTGTTCTTACTTCTTCAGGGCCCTCTTCCTTGGGAATCTTCTCTTCCTGAAGCCTTCCCACATTCCCAGGCTGGGCTAAGCACAGCCTCTCTTTTGTGACCATAGAAGAGATGTTTCTCTTCTATCTTCTACCTGCTCACTAAGGATATATTATTTTTTTTTCATGTTGTGTCCTAAGTGCCTAGTAGTTTTTGGCACCAATCGATGTCCAGTAAATGTCTGCAGATTTATTTTATATGAATAGATTAATAAGGTCCATGTAAAGAATAATCCTTTTCTTGTCTTTTGATTGGATATGCTTTTTTAAAGGACCATTCAAAAGTCTGAAATTCAGTTTGATAATACCAGTTCCAGCTATTCTCAGGTGTGTTCTGTATAATACCAGATCTATGACATGCTTCTTAAAGAAGTTCTTCCCAGGATCTCTTTACCCTTTGAAACAGCATGGAGGGACCTGGAGAGTGTTAAGTTAAGCATAACATAATATAAGCCAGTCAGAGAAAGATAAGTACCACATGATCTCTCTCATATGTGGAATCTAATGAGCAAAATACACTGATGAACAAAATAGATCCAGAGACAGAAGCATGGAACAAACCTCAGAGGGAAGGTGGGTGTGCGTGGGTGGGAAAAGATTAACCACAGAATTTATATATATATACTAGAAGCCCGATGCATGAAGATTTGTACTAGAATGGTCTTTCCTTTCCCTAGCTGCTGGTGCCGCCTTTACACTCTTTCCCAGTCCCTTTCTACTCAGGCCCTGGAGCCACCTCTTTTCCCTCCAGGCCCATTTTCCCATGCTGCCCAGAGGCTTTGAGAGACCAGGGGTGGGGCAGATTTCTTGCATCATTGTCATGGCAACAATGCAAGCATCCTGCCCCATCACTGGGAGCCTGTGTTTGCAAATTAACCGCCATCTTTGTAGGGTTAATTTGCATGTCACTTCTGATGGCTGGTAGTGTAGTGGAGGTATGGTCAATTTACATGTTTGTCTATTATTAGGTAAGATATGTGTAACCCATGGGCATGACAATAGTGTGCTGGAAGCCTGGGGGAAGTGTGGGGTGGAGTGGGTAAATGGAGAAAAAAAAGGACATCTGTAATACTTTCAACAATAAAGATAAATTAAAAAAAAAAGACTAGATGGTAAGAAATAAAAAAGGAATATCTAAAAAATAATAATAATAGAGGAGCTCTTCCCAGAGGCTGGAAGTTAGTATGCGATGGAGATATTTATACATCCTGGGCAATAAACAAGAATAAAGGACTCACAGGGCCTTGCTATGACCAGCTGAGTCCCTACTTTCTGGCAGGTGAGCCAGGGTTCAGCCAGGATGGTGGGGCTCTGAAGCCAAGGCTGGGGAAAGGCCCCTGCCCCAGAGCCTTCTCTCTGGCCACAGTTTATTTGAGATGGTTCCTGATCTGTGATGGTCAGGGAGATAAGCTTTTAAGATGGGAAAGCTGCACAATTGAGAGGTAAAGGCCAGAGAAGAGTCAGTGAATGTAGAGATAGAGGTTCCGCAGAGAGACCAATGCTTGGAAGAGGCACATGGAGATCGGGGGTCATAGTTAGGGTAAGAAGTCTTCATCTTTTCAAAACGTTCAGCAACTTCACTTGGTTAGATTTCACTTCTATATCCCAAGAAACTAGAAACACCAATCAGAAAGGACATATGCACCCCTATGTTCATAGCAGCACAATTTACAATAGCTAAGATTTGGAAACAGCCTAAGTGCCCATCAGCAGATGAATGGATTAAAAAACTGGTACATCTACACAATGGAATACCATGCCACTATAAAAAAGAAGTAACTTTTACCATTTGCAACAGCATGGATGGAACTGGAGAACATTATGCTAAGTGAAGTAAAACAGTTGGAGAAAGATAAATATCACATGATCTCACTCATATGTGGGATATAATGATCAACATAATTTGATGAACAAGAATATATTTAGAGACAAATAGTAGGGGAGGAGGGGTTAGAGAACAACCAAAGGACTTATATGCATGCATATTAGCATAACCAATGGACATAGACACTGGAGCAGTAGGGGCTTGCTTGGGATGAGAATGGCTGGTGGGGGGCAGGGGCGCGTCAGCTGGGGAAAAAGGAGACATGTAAAACTTTAGACAAAAAAATAAAGTTGTTTAATAGTTTGCCCTGACTGATACAGACCGTGATATTGGTCAAATCTTTTTTTTTTAATTGTTGTTAATCCTCACCTGTGGGGAGATACATATATATATATAATTGATTTTTTTACAGAGAGGAAGGGAGAGGGAGAAGAGAGTTAGAAACATCAATGAGACAGAAACATTGATCAAATGCCTCTTACATGCTCCCTACTCGGGACATGCCTGCTACCAAGGCACATACCCTTGACCGGAATTGAACCTGGGACCTTTCAATCCGAAGGCCGATGCTCTATCCAATGAGCCAAATATCTCAGCAGGATATTTTTTTCCATTGATTTTTAGAGAGAGTGGAAGGGATGGGGAGAGGCAGAGAAACATCAATGTGAGAGACACAGTGATTGGTTGCCTCCCACACACGCCCTGATTTGGAACCAGTACTGAGGCTGTAACAAGGTAAGTATCCTTGACCAGAATTGAACCCAGGAACCTTCATGGGCTGATACTCTAACCACTGAGAAAACCAGCTAGGGCTTAATTTCTCAATCTTGATAAGGAGTAGGGAGGAATGCACCCAAAATACAGTGGTACCTTGAGATACGAGTTTAATTCCTTCCGTAACCTTGAGACATGGGAAACTATGAGACGCTCCCTCCAGACTGGTGGGTCGTGTGCAGCTGGCCGATCCGTGCAATTACTCCTATCTCAAATGTTGCTCGTATTTCAAAGCAAAAATAGCTTGCTCGACGGCTCGTATCTCAAAAATCTCGTATGTTAGGGCACTCGTATCTCAAGGTACCACTGTCTTTCAAGCTAAAGATTTTCAGTGTTCTCTCTAGCAAATATTGTTTCTTTGAGCAAAATTTTAAGCCAGGCTCTTGGAGATGAAGCTGGGTAGGGAGAACAAGACTATCCATTTTCCTGGGAGAAGCTATGAAATTACCCTTGACCTGAATACAGATGTTGAATCATCCCAGTTTGCAGATATGTACTGCTCTGTGTAAGCTGGTGTTGGTCTCTAAGTCGTTGTCTTTCTTCTGGGTTTGGGGAAGGTGAGGTGGGTGGAGCTGCTAGAAAAAAAGGTTTTCCTGGTCATGGTGGACTAGAGCTGGGACTGACGCTTGTCCCTGAGGGAAGGGCAAAAGTTTTGCTAGAGCCTGTGTGACTCCTTGTGTTGAGGATGAGAGGAGAGAAGCTAAAGGAGTTGCTTAGGTGAGATTTCTAGTTGAAGTTGTGCTTTTGGAAATGAGGTGACAGAGCAGCATAGAGTGGGGAGATACCCTTGTTCCTGTCTCTACATTGGTCTCAGAAGTCTCCCTGGTATCTCGGAGTATGGTGGCTTTAGAAACACCGGGAAACAGCCCCTTATGCAGAAACTCTCAAGCACTGAAAACTATGAAAGCAAGGGGGTAGGGCCAGAGCTAGAGAGAAAGGACATGGCCTGAGTGTAGTGGTCCCTGGAAGGGCTGGGTAAGAGGACCACTGCACAGGGGTTTCAGGCATAATGCCAGGAGAGATTTAGAATTGTCATTTGAGATGACAATTTAAGGGTGACTTAATCAGTATCCCAGGATGGTGAACAGTGTACATAGTACTCAATTTTATTTAAATAACTTGACAGTAAGGATCTGGCAAATATAAAGTCTCTCCCTCTGCATGGTTCTAAACATGAAGATAGCAGATACTCTGAGAATTAATCAAGCACCCAGTTCAGCTGGGACACATTGTCACTCTCTCTAAATCCACAATATAATTCCAATTTCAACTTAAAAAGTCACAATTACCTATTGTTCTTTCAGCTTAACAGTTGTAGCATTTCACTGCCGACAACACATATTCTCAATCAGGTTAGTTTAATACTTTGTCCATCCAAAGGGAGCTTTGGAGTAGCAAGGTCAGCCAGGATGGTCATTTTTGATTCCCAAGGAATGCAGAAGCTAAAATCGCTTGGTGAGATATGGAAGAATTTCCTTACATGGGTTTTACCTCTGCTCCACAGTTTTTCCCCCCACATCAAAGCACTGAAACAAATAATAACAGAGGCTTTTCTATCTTTCTCTCTGCAGGAAGGAAGCTGGAGGAGACAACTGCACTAGTTAACAGTTAACCTGACTGCGTGCTGAATACCCTAAATTCCCTTTCATGAATGCCTCTAGAGTCTAGATAGAAAAAGGTTCAATATTGGATTAGGCTTTTTACAACAAACCCCTGAGAATCAGAATACACAAAGGAGAATTTAGACAGAAAACATCACTCACAATACATGCATGGAATGTAGTAGCCTCTGGTGATAATTTATTTATCTCTCAGCATCTTAACTACTTTAGTTCCTTAGCTCTGGTGGGAGGGAGCATGGGGGATAAATCTCTACAAGGGAGGCTAGAACCTCCATCTTAGACAATACATGAACACTAGATGGCACCCATAATCTTAATACAGAGTAGAAAGCTGATTGCCTTTTCTTTAGAGGCAAGTATGCCAACTACCTTAGAAAAACAGTCTGTTAGGGAAACTATAAAAATAAAACATTTCCCACTGTTGGTGTCCTGTGAGGTGCTCCTTAGTGAGGATTTGGTGGTCAAATCTGTTTGGGAGGAATCATGTACTTTATCTGCCTCTAAGGCAGTGGTCGGCAAACTCATTAGTCAACAGAGGCAAATATCAACAGTACAACGATTGAAATTTCTTTTGAGAGCTAAATTTTTTAAACTTAAACTTCTAATGCCACTTCTTCAAAACAGATTAGTCCAGGCCATGGTATTTTGTGGAAGAGCCACACTTGCAAGGTGCAGTTTGCCAACCATGGCTCAAAGGAGATTCCCAATGAACACTGGTAACGGATGTAATTGAGAAGTTTTTCAGTGAAGAAACTTGGTACTCAGGTACCTTTTTCTTAATAGCACTCTAATGCAATCCTGCTGTTTCATATTTTGGGAAATGCTGGCCTCGTCCAAGCTTTGTCCCAAAGAAGGAATGGCTCAAACTATCTCAAGAGGTCTTCCTTATACAAGGTTACCTGATACTCTTTAAAAAGCATCCCGCACATTCTTAATGCAGAGTTGTTAGTAGAAATATGACATGCTCAGTATTTTGTCTCCTCTCTTTCTTCAGTATGCTATATCCACATATATTTCTATCTCTATTTCTATCTCTATCTGTACTCATGCACATATTAGCTATATTGTCATATCTGCTTTTAGGCTGTGAACATTTTGAGGATATTTATCTCAGAACCTGGCACATAGTGAAGCCATTAGTAAAGTAAACAAACTAGGAAGATTCTATAATTTGTGTGGGAAAATACTTCTGAAAAATAGGAATGGACATTATGCTCCTGATCAGAAAGATAATTGCCTATTATATAAATCTCTTCTCCATAAAGACTATTGAGAGTAGAGGCCTACCTTCCAGTTCTCTTCCCTGGGAATTCTATTTTTCTTTTCTATACTACATTACTGTTAGTATAACTTGTTTGCAATTAACCTTATAGGACCTAGTAATATGTATTGAATTTTTATTTAAGTTGATTACTATTCATAGTTTTTGTTCTTGTATTTTCCAGGAAGGCATATCTTATCCTGGTATGTCCAGTGTAAGCAGTAGATGCTGAATATTTTTCCTACACATTTCATTGTTAATCATTCTATTCTGACAGCTTTGTTTTCATATTGTAATGTTTGAGCTTTTCAAACCTCTTTATTCTTTTCTCAAAGTGTTAACCAATGAAATTCCAATACCAAGCCTTGAAACTAGCTGCTGTTTAGCCACAGTTTAAATAGTTTTCACAAAATTAAAAAGGAGAACTGTCCCCTCTTCCTTTCCACTTACAAAAGAGCAGGTAACAGTTTCATCATTGAACTATTTCTTACAAATGTTGAACATATAGAAAGATATATCTGAACTTCAGAGATTGTTTTGTTCTGTGAAGTATATCTCTAAAAAGACTGTAATTCCAATTGGTTGCCTTATCTGGTCCTGAAAATAATATTTAAATGAGTACAACTACTTCTGAAAGTAGAAATACTTGTGAGTTTTCTTTAATGAGCCATAAGAAGATTATTAACTCATCTCTTTTTCTACCACAGACATAGAGATTAAAATGAATAAAACCTGCAGCTTAGGAGATTTCTTATTTAAACAGAGGTAAGTAGTCTAAAGACATCATTGTGCCTCAGTTTTCTTAATTATTAAAATGAGAATAATAAGACATAGGGCTGTTTGTTATAAAGTTAAATTACCACATAAATATTAACTCTTTCTAGTTCTGTGTGCTCCTGAGTGTGGTGTGTACACAGAGCAGTGTGTACTAAGAAGTGCTGAAGGAGACTATTGACAGGTTTTGAAGAGAGATTGTGTTGTAGGGAGGAAAAAACACACACTGATTTGGGGTCAGAAGACCTCATTTTGAGTTTAACATCACATTCAGTAGTTGCAGAGTTTTGAAGAAATCATGAAGCCTCTCTGAGTCCCCTTTCCCTTATGTGGAAAGTGAGAGTAACAATAACCTGTCTTGATCCTTAGAACTTCTCTTAAGATATTCCAGATTAATGCATGTGAAAGTGCTTTGTATCTAGGAACACACTACGATGATGTGAATGCTGATTGTAATAAAAGGATAAGTGGATTCTCAATCTACAGATTTTGAACCAGGAAAATGAGGATACATTAGTATGTTCTATTCTAGATAGAAGTTTAGAGTTCATCCCTCAGGCTACAGTGACTTTTTAAAGCATTGTCATATTTATTCAAAACTTTTTCATTCAATAAACATTTTTTTGAGAGACTGCTAAGTACCAGGCACTTTGCTAAATGTCAAGGATACAAACTCATGTAAGATAGAGAATTTGCTTTCAGGGAGCTTTTTTCACTCAGTAGAGAAAGAAAGATGTAAATAAATATAGGCATTATTTAAATATATTAAACCTTACAATTATATCTTAAAAATCATTTAAGTATAGAAGAAGTAGATGGGGGAAGTAGTTGAAGGGGTGATGTTCAGTTCTTGGATGACAGAACAAGTTTGGGGCTTTTCTTTATTCCTTCCATACTCAGTGCTCCCAGACAACTACTAGCTGATGACTGAACGAAGGACACATGTGTGGGAGAACCATATGACACATAAGGCAAGACCACTGAACACTTTGCTCAGGTCAGCTGATTGTGATATATAAGTAAATCATGTGTGTGTTTGGGCAGGGGGATGCAATAATGACTAACAAATATAAGATTGCTTGGAAAACTTTAGCTATAAGCTATAACTATAAGACAAAAGAAAATTTTTCTAAGTACACGGTAAAAAAATATATTAAGTGCTTCACTCATTTATGAATCATAACCTCAGTCATAAGAAGTAGGCTCCTTATGTATTCCCCATTATTATTTGCATGAGTACTAGCACTTCAGTGTAGACATAAATACTCACAATGGATTTAATGACTCATCATAAAGTTTGTACCAGGGAGATAGCTTAATGTAGTGGGAAGAAGCAGTCATTAAATATTTGAGTAAAAGAAAGGATGTGAAGAAGAAAGGAGAAAGAAAGAAAAGAAGAAAAGAAATGAAGTAAGTGACAAAGGAGAGAGGGAATACGTAATGGGTATTAAAACTGAATGTTTAAACCCTTGACTCTCTCAAGCTACATAAATGTTGACAAGTTATTTAACTTCTCTGAACCTTATTCTCTTCATCTGAACATGGGACAATATCTTTCAGGGCAATTGTGAGAATTAAAAATTACTTTTTTTAGCATTCTTGGTAAATAATGTGTGTTCAGTAACTTGTTGGTAATTCTTACATTTAGGCAAATGGTGATGCTGCTACCACTTATCAATGTCACCAAATTGTGGATAGCATTATGTTATGCATTTTCTTGCATAGTTGTATGCACAGAACTATATAAATTATAAAGGTGCAGTTTTTAGAATAGAATCCTGGATTTGTAAAAAAAAAACAACAAAACATTTAAAAATATAAATAATATACCTTAAAGAGGCATGTTTTTCAATGTTCAATTGGGTGCACATCTTCTAAGAAAATCTAAATAAAACAATAGTCCCTTTACCTGTATCTGAGGAAGAAACAAAATGAAGTACCTGAACAACATTTAAACTATAATGTGTACCCAAAGCCATAATGCTCTCATCATTCTTCTTTTATAACTAGGGTACTTTTGGAGTCATAACTTAAAGTAATTTTCTTTTTCTTGAATGGTGGGAATGAAGATTAAAGAGAAATACTCACAGATAGGATCTGGTCTCCTCTCTGGAGCTCTCCACTCAGGTCTGCTGGTCCACCGGCCAGAATGAAGGACACAAAAATACCTTCTCCGTCTTCCCCGCCCACAATGTTGAAGCCCAGGCCAGTGGAGCCTTTGTGCAGCACCACCTTTCGGGGCTCCCTGTAGAAACAAGCAGAGAACACAAATCATAGATGACCCAATCAAGACTTAGAGGACTTTTACGTTCACTGAGATACTAAGTACCAGCAGTTCACTTACTTCGCTTCCTAAAGTAAGATAGAGCTGCACATCAAGAAAGATATTACTAGAAGGGGAAGTACTGAATTCCTCCCTGAAATAAGTGCCAAAATACCATGCAAAGCCATTTCTTAATTCTAAAACATTTCCTTAAACTAGCCTTACTTCCACTTTACCATTGTTTAAAACATCTGTTTTTGTATGTGCACCAAATAGTATTTGTTAGGATGGATGTATCCAAAGAGAGAGAGAAAACTTGGGGAACAAGAAACTAGACTGAATAGGCCAGACATAGAAGATCTTACAGAGTTAATTCACTCTGTAGATAATAGGGACTCATTGGAAGACTTTGAGGTACCAAGAATAATTATGATAGGAGGCAGGAAAATCAGTTAGGATGTTGACTAAATGATCCAGATTCTAGAAAGTGACAGCCTAAACAACAGTGATGGCAGTGATAATGAAAAAAAGACAACATGAAAAGAAAGTTGGAAAGAGTGGGCCCAGACAAGAACCCAGGCATTGGAGGAAGAGGGGAGTAAAATCATCTAAATAAATCATAAAAGGGGAAAGGTAATGAAGCCCAGGGTGAATGTGATTTCTACAAGTTTCAGTTTCAGATAATGTTAGAAGCAGTCGACACAAAGGATAGGATTTGGAGGAGAAACCAAGATGGCGACATAGGTGAACACCTAAACTTCTCCCTTGTACAACAATTTCAAAACTACAGCTAAAAGTCAGAACAGACATCATCCAGAAACGCAGGATAGCTGGCTGAGTGGAAATTCTACAACTAGAAGGAAAGAGAAGGAAAGAGAGGGGCACATGGAGACTCAGAGGAGCTGCAAAAAGAGTTGAGGTACAGAGACACACATGTGGAGAGGATGGGCAACGGAGTGCCTGGCTGGCTTTCTCTAGTGGGAGGGAGATGGAACCTCCTGACTGTGCTGAACTCCAGTTCTGACTGCACTGAACCCCAGTTTCTGGCAAGATCCTGGGGACCCAGACTCATATGATGGGAGTATGGACTGTCGGGAAAAGAGAGGAGCACATGGAAACTCAGGGAAGCCACGAAAGGCAGAGGTCTGGAAATGTGCATGCCAGTGTGCACAGAGAGGACTGCAGTGAGTACCAAGGGACACTGAGACCTAGGGGTCTCATAGGGCAGGGCTGACTGGAAGCCAAGGCTGTCTGCCCTGTCTTGAGAGTTTGCCCCATCCAAGTCAAGCAAAGAGGCTTTTGCACTTTTGCAAGTCTGTCTCATAAGGCTGTCTCTAGCACAGAAGTTTTCCCAGCATAGACATAGCTGGCCCTCACAGCCAATTGGCCTGGTGGTCAATTCCCCCCAGTAATACAAATAAGAATCTAGACTTAACTACAACAAGACTGTATATACCGTCCACAAAGCAGTACACCAAGAATGTCCACCTCAGGTAACTGGGGAGGCTGAGCCACTGGGCTATATAGGACACCTAGCACACAAAGCTACTCTACCAGCTCAGGGAAGCAGCCAAAATGCGGAGACAAAGAAACAGATCACAAATGAAAGAAGTGTAGGAAAACAAATGAATGATACAGAGTTCAAAACCACGGTTATAAGGTTTTTAAAGAATTTCCTAGAAAAGGCTGTTGAATTTAGCGAGACCCTTGAGGATATGAAAAAGAACCAACTAGAAATTAAACATACACTGAATGAAATAAAAAAAAAATTATACAGAGACCTAACAGCACACTAGAGGAATGTAAGAATCATGTCAAAGATTTGAAATACAAAGAAGCAAAAAACACTCAACTGGAAAAGCAAAAAGAACCCCAAAATTTGAAGATAGTGTAAGGAGCCTCTGGGACAGCTTCAAGTGTACCAACATCAGAATTATAGGGGTGCCAGAAGAAGACAGAGAACAAGATACTGAAAACCTATTTGAAGAAATAATGACTGACAACTTCCGCCATCTGGTGAAAGAAATAGACTTTCAAGTCTAGGAAGCACACAGTACCCCAAACAAAAGGAATCCAAAGAGGACCACACCAAGACACATCATAATTAAAATACCAAGAGCAAAAGACAATGAGAGAATCTTAAAAGCAGCAAGAGAAAAACAGTTAGTTAGGGAGCACCCATATGATTGTCAGCTGATTTCTCAACCAAAACTATGCAGGCCAGACAGCAATGGCAAGAAATATTCAAACTGATGAATAGTAAGAACCTACAACTAAGATTACTCTACCCAGCAAAGCAATTATTCAGAATTGAAAGTCAGATAAAGAGCTTCACAGATAAGAAAAAGCTAAAGGAGTTCATCAACGCTAAACCAGTGTTATATGAAATGCTGAAAGGTACTCTTTAAAAAGAGGAAGAAGAAGAAAAAGGTAAAGATAAAATTATGAACAACAAATACATATCTATCAATAAGTGAATCTAAAAAATCAAGTGAATTAAAAATCTGATGAACAGAATAAATTAGTGAATATCATAGGATGAGTGGCATAGAAAAAGAGTGGACTGACAATTCTCAGGGGGGAAGTGGTGTGGGGGGTGTGAGAAGAGAATGGACAAAAATCGTACATCTATGGATGAGGACAATGCAGGAAAGGTAAGGGCAGAGGGTGTGTGAGGGGGAACTGGGTGGAGGGGAGCTATGGGAAAAAAAGAGGAACAATTGTAATAATCTGAACAATAAAGATTAAATTGGAAAAAAGAAAGGATAGGATTTGGATTCTTACATGCAGACTTGAGGTCATCAATAAAAAGATAAAAGATCAAATTTTGAGTCAACAGTTCATTGAGATTGTGGAGAGGCAGAAAATTATGGAATATAAGATTATAAAGAATCATAGAAGGCATCTGGTTCTATTTTCTGTGTAAGTAGTTTTAAGAAATGTATTCTGTAAGTCTTAGGTTTGACCAATGTGCCTTTTATTATTTTTGTTAATCCTCACCCAAGGATATTTTCCCACTGATCTTTAGGGAGAGTGGAAGAGAAAGGGGACGACAGAGAGAAACATTGATGTGGGAGAAACACATTGATTGGTTGCTTATTGAACAAGCTCTATAAATCCGAAATCTAAGTCATCTGTTTGGGTAGCTTGGGGGAAAATCCACTTCCACATCATTCAGGCTGTTGGCAGAATCCAGCTTCTTAAGTTTCTTGCAGTTAGTAGGACTGCATGAGTTAGGGTTTTCCAGAGAAACAGAACCAATAGGAGATATAAGGGATTTTATTACAAGGAATTGGCTCATGCAGCCATGGATGCTGAGAAGTCCCAGGATCTACAGGTGGCAAGTCGGAACCCTAAGAAGCTGATGTTGGAAGTTTCAGTTCAAGTCCCAGTCTGAAGTCAGGAGAGCAATGTCCCAGCTCAAAGACAGTGAGAAAGAGAAAGAGAACATTTTCTTCTTACTATGCTTTTTTGTTCTATTCAGGCCCTCTATGGGTTGGTTGGGGGTCACCCAAATTAGATAGGACAATCTGCTTCAGTCCATATACTAATTCAGATGTTAATCTTTCTAAGAATACCTTCACACCACCTAGTTCTGCCTCTCTGCCGCCTGATGGGAGTGCAAGTCCAGCTCTGTATGGCCCACTGACACCATCCAGTGGAAGGGGTGGAGGGCATCTCATAACTGCCTCTCCAAGCTGTCTCTGGTGGGGTCTGAACTAGCTATTGTATAGTGTACTAGCACTGTAAGGGTCAGGAGACACTTTTCCCTTCGGTGTTTGGCTGGAGTTGGGCTACTATTATCAAAAGTTTCCCTGTTCTATTAGCCCACCTTTGCCCCAGGAGCAGGCTCTTCTTTTTTTTTTTTAAATAAATTTTTTGTTTTGTTTTTTAAATATAATTTTATTGATTTCAGAGAGGAAGAGAGAGGGAGAGAGAGATAGAATCATCAATGATGAGAGAAAATCATTGATCGGCTGCCTCCTGTATGTCCCCCAACCGGGGATTAAGCCCACAACCTGGGCATGTGCCTTGACCAGGAATGGAGCCTTGACCTGCTGGTTCATAGGTTGATGCTCAACCACTGAGCCGGGCTAATTTTATTTTTAATTAAGAGGCTAGAATTAGAAAGATATGGGAATACTGTCTTTTGACTGGAGCCAGAAGTCTGGATCTGAACACAATTTGGGGATAGGGGTTAACAAGGTTTTGATGAAGAGTTACTGTAGGAATTTCCCCTTTCCCAAATATAAAAAACACTCTTAGGGGATCCAAAGAGATTCAAGCTAAACATAGTAACCATACTAATAGATGCTAGTATAGAGAAGGGGGGTATTATGACTCCAATGTTTATCGATATGCTAGACATAGTGCTTGATGCTTTCTATGCATTACCCCATTTATTCCTCAAAGCAGTCACTGGAAGGAGGTTCTCTGATGTCTGTGACTGCTTTGATACTGATCCAAAAGAAAGATGGATGGCTGATTGATAGGTGGATAGGTAACCTGTATAGCAAGTGTAGTAACATGTTCATAGTGGAATTTAGGTTGTGCATTGTAGTAAAATTCTTCAAACTTTTATTCGTTTGAAAATTTTTATATAAAATCTTAAGAAAAATCATCAACCTAATAAAGACATTATTACAACAACTTTTTAAATTAGTGAAATGAAATGGTTGCCCAAGTTTTTACTGTTTCTTAAGTTATAAAGGTAAGATTAACATACAGATTCTGATTCAAAAATCTCTGAGACTAGAGCATGATCTATTCTAGAGACTGCAAATCAGCAAGCTGAAGGTTTAATCTGACCCACTGTGTTTACAACTTTTTGAATTAACTGCTTATTTTTAAAATTAGAAAAACATTGCCTAAAGTATGGATTCATGGCTTCATATGGAATCAGACATTCTATCAACACTGACTCTCAAACTTGTTGCATAGTAACCATTGGCTAGAACAGGGTGCTCTTTAGAGTGGCATTTATTGTCTTGTGTGCCTTCGTCTCCACTCTCTCTCATGTTTCTCAGACAAAAAAGCTGTCAGTTGCACCTCATGTACACTTCTTACAAAGTTGAGAAAAAAGTGAAGTATCTTGTATTGATGCTTCTATCAAAAATGGGAAAGTGAAAGCTTTATGGTACTAGAAGAATGGGAGATACTATCATTCCTTTGGAAATAAGAATTATCCTTCCATGCTTACTATGCAAAGGGACGCTCTGCAGAAAGAATACAGCTTTAAAAGAGCATTGTGGCCTGGCCAGTGTGGTTCAGTGGTTGGACATCGATCTATGGACCATCAATCTATTGAACTGGGAGATCATGGTTCAATTACCGGTCAGGGCACATGCCTGGATTGTGTGCTCAAGCCCCAGTGTTGGGGTATCCAGAAGGCAGTTAATCATGATTCTCTCTCATCATTGATGTCTCTCTCTCTCTCTCTCTCTCTCTCTCTCTCTCTTTCTCTCTCTCTCTCTTTCTCCCTTCCTTTCTAAAATAGATATTTAGAAAACAAAAAAGAACATTGTAAAACCTCATTCCCCTAACTTCTCTGTTACTTATGTAGGCTATTTTATTAGTGACCTCTGCACTTTGGTATATTGCTTTCCTATTTATATGGACATAAAGCATGTAATTATTGAGTGGCAGTAGGTTTTATGTACTTTACCTGGACCTCATTTATTCAAATGACTTGAACAAGTCTTTACACCCAATTATTTGGAATTTTATTAACCTGTGAGATTTAAATCTTTTTAAAAACACAATTTTATATTGTAGTAAATTATGATGCTTATTTTAATAATGAGGAGAAATAACAAAGAAATAAATCTATAAAATAATATGTAAATATAATGTCCTAAGCACACTCCAAATGATTTACTTTTTCTAACTTAAATTCCTTATACTGAAGACTGATTAAAGTAGATTTTAATTTTTTTTCATTTACTTTTTTCTGTTAGAAAATAAAAACCCTGTGAAGTATTAGAAGTTTTATTTTATTAATACTTAGATAAGCCAACTTGTCTAAGCTAGTTAAGCTTAGACACATAGTTAATAAATATTAGAGCTAGTTCCTTTTTTGATTATTTTAATATTTATTTTTAGAGCAGTTTTAGGTTCATAGTATCAGAGGAAGGCACAGAGATTTCCCATATAGCCTCTGCTTTCATACATGTATAACTCTCTACCCATTATCAACATCCCCCACAAGAGTGGTATATTTGTTGCAATTGTTGAACCTACATGACACATCATTATCACCCAAAGTCCATAGGGTTCAATCTTGTGTCATACATTCTATGGTCTTGGACAACTGTATAATACCATGTATCCATCATTATAGGATCATACAAAAATAGTTTCACTGTCCTTAAAAAAAATTCCCTGTGCTTCATGTATTCATCTCCCTCTCCACACAATCCCTGGCAACTACTAATCTTTTTATTGTTTTTATAGTTTTGCTTTTTTTCCAGAATGCCATATAGTTGGAATCACACAGTATGTTGCCTTTTCAGATTGGCTTCTTTCATTCAGTAATAAGAATTTAAGGTTCCTTCATGTTTTTTCATAGCTTGATAGGTCATTTTTTTTTTTATCCCTGAACAATATTCCATTGTCTGAATGTATCACAGTTGATTTATCCACTCACCTCCCAAAGGACATCTTGGTTATTTCCAATGAAGCTGCTATAAACATTGATGTGCAGGGTTTTGTGAGGATGTGATTTTTTCAACTTCTTCTGGTAAATGCCAAGGAGGATGATTGCTAGATCATATAGTAAGAATATGTTTAGTTTTATGAGAAACTGCCAGATTGTCTCCCAAAGTGGCTGTTCCAGTTTGTATTCCCACCAGCAATGAGTGAGAGTCTCTCACCAGCCCCTGGTGTCAGTGTTCTAGATTTTGACCATTGTAAAAGGATGCAGTGGTATCTCATTGTTTTGACAGAGCTTGCCTCTACGCAAGTAAAATGTTTTGTCCATTAAATGGAGAGAGAACTTAATAAAAATTAAAAGAACTAAACTAAAATGTATTTTATATAATCCAGAGGAAGACCTGAAATTTTAAAAAGGAATACAATATCTGATACAATAAAAGCCCTATATGGCCGAAACCGGTTTGGCTCAGTGGATAGAGCGTTGGTCTGTGGACTGAAAGATCCCAGGTTCGATTCCAGTCAAGGGCATATACCTTGGTTGTGGGCATATCCCCAGTATAGGGCGTTCAAGAGGCAGCTTATCGATGTCTCTCTCTCATCGATGTTTCTAACTCTCTATCTCTCTCCCTTCATCTCTGTAAAAAATCAATAAAATATATATTTTTAAAAAAGCCCGATATGCATATTGACCAAAAGGTAGAATGACTGGTTGCTATGACACGCACTGACCACCTGGGGGCAGACGCTCAACACAGGAGCTTCCCCCAGTCCGCAGGCCCCAGGCCACCAAGGAGGGTGCCAGCAGGGGGCCCTGGATTGCCCAGCTGATTGCCCTGCAGAGGGAGGCAATTGGCAGCAGTGGAGGGTGGAGGTGGAGAGGGGTGCGAGGCTAGGGAGCGGGCAGTGCCAGGCTGGCCCAGGTGGGGGCCCTGATAGACTCGTTGGTTGCCCCACAGATTAGCCCTGCTTGCAGGCCAGGCCTAGGGACCCTACCTGTACATGGAGCCTCTAATATTTATAAAATACAGTTTCCAGAATTATTGACACTCACAGATTCACTTTAACTTCCCCTAGCTTCCATCATTGGAACCATGCACTTTAATATTTCATCCTACGTTGCCTTGCATTAGTCTCTCTGAATGTCATGATATCCACCCCAACCTATCTGTCTCCTCTATTTCAAGCCTACACTCTTAGGATAGCCTCCTAATTGAAATGTCTTGTATTCCAGTTTCAATGTTCCAAACATATTGTCTATATTTAAATGCATATCTTATTTTCTTAGTTTCCTGTTTAAATGTCTCTAGCCATCCTATACTCCAGCCATATCAAACTCCCCGTGTTCCTCTGAGTTTGACATGTTGCTCCATATGTCCATTCTGTGGCTTAAACCATCCTAAAACTCAGCTCAAGTGCTACTTCTCTGACTCCCCAGGTACAGGTGATCACTTGCTCCTTGGGGACACATTGTGTCTTGTCCACATAACTTTATTGTGGTATTCATCACGCAGTACCGTGATCATTTGCTCTTGTATGTGTCTCTCTCAGTAACCTGTGAACTTTGGGAACCTAGGCACCAGCATTTCCCCAATTGTAATAAGATGACTGACAAATAACAGTAATTCAGAAAATAGTTATTAAATGAATGAATGAACTCCCACAAGGATTTAGACTTCATTTTGCTCTTCACTTCAAATTATCCATAGGTATCTGGAGGTTCCACATCCAAAGATTCAACCAACGGGGCAAGTTTGATTAGATCTGTGGATGCAGAGGGCTGACTGTATAATTATTTATGCAAATATTGTTCCTTTTTGCTAGATTTTTTAAAAACGGTTTTTAAGTTGAGTTTTAGAGAGGAAGAAAGGAAGGGAGAGACAGAGAAAGAAAGGGTGAGAGAGAGAAACATTCATGTGAGAGTGAAACATCAATTGGCTGCTTCCTGCATGCCTCCCACCTGGGTTGGAGCCTTCAACCTGAGCATGTGCCCTAACCAGGAAATGAACCAGTAGCCTTTTGGTGCATGGAACAATGTCCAACCAATTGAGTCACATGAGCCAGAGCCTTTTTTTTTTTTTGCAGATTTTAACCAAAAATGGCATCTAAAGTCCACAGGGATAGGACTGATAACACTACTGAGTGAAGCAGGCTGAGTAGGGATGGTAGAAAATTGGGGAATATATTCCATTTGAAGGGCTCCTTCTCAACTCTGCATCATTTCTTTAAGTAGGAACACCAACTAGTATTGCCAGATTCTCCAATTTCTAAAGATATAGGAGGAATCTAGGTTTTTATGTGAATTTTCCAGAATTTTAAGTTGACAATGATATAAAGAGAGTAAAGGTATGGTGCTGGATCCCAACATGTCAGTAGTGGATCCAGTGAGCCTCTGTGCTATGAGCACTCTGATAGCATAATTCGATGTCACTTTGATGTTTGACTCCTCCATGGTGCTCAGCATGGCACTTGGCTCATGGTAGGTCTCTATAACTTTAATTTGATTTAGTATTCCATTCTCAGCACCACCTCTGTTCTTCCCGTTCAAGTTTTTTCATCTGAAATATTCTGTTCCTTGATCTCCTGCCTCTCCCCCTCCCGCTTTATCTTATTTACCCGCCTTTTATATTAGACTGCTCAAGGTCCACTTTCTTCATAATGGCCCATCACAAATATGTTGAGCTACAGCTCTCACTTCTGCATGTTGATTGCCTGGGCGAATGACTCTGGGTCTGGTAAATACAATGTCCTACATTTCCATGAACTGTTTTGTGTGTGAGGTCATTGTTGCTTCTGGTGAGGTTAGAATCTATTGAAGATATGGTATCCTCATATCTTCTAAGTATCCCCAATACACCCAAAAGACTGCTCAATAAACACATGGTGACTGAATAAATAGGTGCCCATCACCAATTTATAAAGAACTGCAATACCTTTATTATTAAAATGATTCAGGCTCCAATTTACTCTGTTTTTTTTTTTATCATCCAGGATTCAGATTACTTAGAGGCCCTTACTGGCCATTATTATACATCATAACACATAGATTGTGGAACAAAATTTTAACTCTCACTCTTCATTCAGGATGGAACCCAAGGATGATGATTTTCTGGAAGCCATCCCTGACACTCTACTTAATCTC
>PVJN01037862.1:0-20671 GCA_004026805.1 Lasiurus borealis | reverse complement strand
TGAATGTGTATCTCTACTTTACCTAGTTAGTTCTTTGAATTCTTCATACTCTTGCTTTGAATTATTCAGTTCTGTCTGCATTTGCAGGAGTTGTGCTTTTAGCTTCTCGGAGTTTGCTAATGAACATGGCTCTTTTGCAACTTTAGGAGAGAATCCTTGCTGACCTGATAATAAGGAAACAACTTGGTTTTTGAAAGACAAAAATAGTAGACTACATTTTCTAAGTTCTCTGCCATGTATCCATTTTGAAGCACAAGGAGGAAAAAATGAGAAATGGATTGGAAGGTGAACCCTAAAATACAAGAGACTATATATAACTCAACAGGAAAAATAAGATACAACAGTGTGGCAAAGAGTCTTACAAGTTTTTTTGAGAAGCTGAGAAGCCACAGGATGGGACGGGGTAGCTTTAAGACAATACCTTAGGAGCAGAGCCAGCAAGGACTGAAGCACAACACACACAATGCTGGAGGGAGAAGCATCACTGGTGAGTCTGGCAGGAATTAGTACGAGCAGCTAATGTTAACAGTCAGTGAATTTTAGGAAAGGAAACAAATAGCAAA
Source organism: Lasiurus borealis (assembly GCA_004026805.1). Classification (NCBI taxonomy): domain Eukaryota; kingdom Metazoa; phylum Chordata; class Mammalia; order Chiroptera; family Vespertilionidae; genus Lasiurus; species Lasiurus borealis. The sequence goes on along the minus strand of PVJN01037862.1, from coordinate 20,108 downwards.
GGCAGCAAGTTGAAAGAACTTGGTATTACCAACCAGAAAGAAAAGGCTAATTTTCAGGGATTCTTAGAAGACTGGATATGTTGGCTGAGTTTCAGTGGGGAAATATCATGTAACAGGTGTCTAGACAGTGGTGTCTGTCTTGAAGATGGTGGGGTCCAGAAATTGCCATTATTATCTTTCAAGGGTACTAAGTCACAATATGGACTGAGGTCAAAATGGCCAACAACAGAGAGCGTTACAGGAAGTAGTTGAAATAATACAGAAAACCTGATTTTTATTGCATCTAAAATCTTAGTCTCTCCATAACCCAAATACTGAGAATTTTTTATTTTTTTATGAAGTAATAAACAGAACAGAAGAAGGCTTGGAAAAGGACATTTTGGAAAAAAAGCAAACATGCTTCTTTATGAGTACAGAATGATACGTTCAAAATGTTCTCAATTTCAACCTAAACTGAAACAAAGACTGAGACAGGGTATAATGAAGGACCATAAAAATATTCACTCTAACAAGGGAGCAACCACAGACCTTCCTACCAAATTCCAGAGTACAAGTACCAATAGCTGCCAAGCCTATAAATTAGAGTTAGTGCTAAGTAATCACCTTCACAAAAGTAAAAAGCAAACGTGTGGAAATAGCCCAGCAGGATGGCCCAGCAGTTGAGTGTTGACCCAGGAACCAAGAGTTTACTGGTTCAATTCCTGGTCAGGACACATGCCCAGTTAGCGGGCTTGATCCCCAGGGGGTGGTGTGCAGGAGGCAGCTGATCAATGTTTCTCTCTCATCATCGATGCTTCTATCTCTCTATCCCTTCCTTCCCCTCTCTCTAAAATAAAATTTAAAAAAGCAGACTTTAAAAAAAACAAAAAACAAAAAACTTGTGGCAGCCCCGGCAGTATGGCTCAATGGTTGAGCATTGACCTATGAACCAGGAAGTCATGGTTCAATTTCCCATCAGAGCACATGCCTGGGTTTTATTTTTATTTATTTATTTTTTTCAAAAGCAAAAGAACCTTTATTCATGCTAGCATGCACTCCCATCTCAGGCAATCACTGGTGCAGTGGCGCGTGCAAGAGAGAAAGAGAGAGAAAGAGAGAGAAAGAGAGAGAGAGAGAGAGAGAGAGAGAGCGCGCGCGCGCTCTGGTGGAACAAGGGCTTTATAGCAGTGGGCGGGGGAAACATTCGCAGCCCCCGTCAATTGGTCAGGGGGCACGATCAGAGGTCTGGTATGCAGGGGTACTGTGGGTTGAGTCCACTTCTCTGACATGCCTAGGTTTTAGACTCCATCCTCACTGTGGGGTATACAGGAGGCAGCTGATTAATTATTCTCTCATCATTGATGTTTCTATCTCTCTCTCCCTTTTACTTCCTCTCTGAAATAAAAATATTTAATTAAAAAAAAATAGCCCTGGCCGGTTTGCTCAGTGGATAGAGTAGGTTCGATTCCAGTCAAGGGCACATGCCTCAGTTGTGGCTCCATCCCTAACAGGGTGCGTGCAGGAGACAGCCAATCAATGATTCTCTATCATCATTGACTAGAGGCCTGGTGCATGAAAATTCATGCACTCATGGGGGGCAAGGGTTGGGAGGGAGTCTTCGACCCAGCCTGAGCCCTCTCTCAGTCCATGACCCCTCGGGGGATGTTCAACTCATGGCTTAGGTCTGCTTCCTGGGGGACTGGGCCTAAGCTGGCAGTCAGACATCCCTCTGGCAGACGGGGAGCCTTTGGAAGATATCCATCTGCTGGCTTAGGCCTGCTTCCCAGGGGATCAGGCATAAGCTGGCAGTCAGACACCCCTCTGGCAGCACAAGAGCCCTAAGTCAGACATCCTTAGTGCTACCCCAGAGGCGGAAGAGGCTCCCACCATCACTGCTGGTCTGGCCAGCTATGAGCTGGCTTCTGGCTGTGCAGCACTCCCCCTATGGAAGCGCACTGACCACCAGGGAGCAGATCCTGTGTTGAGTGTCTGCCCCCTAGTGGTCAGTGTGTGTCACAGCAGCAACTGGTCATTTTGCCATTAGGATCAATTTGTATATTACCCTTTTATTATATAAGATATTTCTCTCTTCCTCTGCCTTCCTCTCTAAAATCAATAAAATTATATTTAAAAATAAAAACAAAAATAGCCTAGCCGGTTTGGCTCAGCGGATAGTGTCAGTCTGAGGTTTGATTCCAGTCAAGGGCATGTACCTTGGTTACAGGCTCCTCCCTGGCCAGGGCCCTTGCAGGAAGCAACTCATTAATGTGTTTCTCTCACATCAATATTTCTCTGTCTTTCCCTCTCATTTCCACTCTCTCTAAAATCAATGGAAAAATATCCTCGGGTGAGGATTTAAAAAAAATAAAAGTAAACTTGTGGGAATAACATATAACTAACAGAGTACACACTAGCAAGCATGACAAGCAAACATGACACCAGGAACAAAACTCTGTGCTGAGTCTGATCACGCGACATCTCTCTCACCATACAGCCCATAATCAGGCAGGTAAACATTTCAATTCTATACTAATTCATATTGTGCTTAAACATTTGTCAATTTAAATACTTAAAACAGGAAAATTCTATTTCATAAAAATTAAATGTAATATCCAATCAATCTTTTATAGACAAAACAAAGATATCTCTTGCCCTGGCCAGGTAGCTCAGTCAGTTAGAGCATTGCCCCCATATACCAAAGTTGTGGGTTTGATCCCTGGTCAGGGCACATACAAGAAATGACCAATCAATGCATAAAAAATGGAACAACAAATTGATGTTTATTCCCATCCCCAATCAATCAATAAATTAAAAACAAAAACAGACATATAATGCATAGTTTCTTGCTACATCTACTAGCCTACATAATTTACTATTCTATGATTTTTGAGAAAAAGATATAGAAAATGATTTCTGATTAACATAAAAGAAAAAGTAAGTGTATAAGAAATTAGCATACCAGGTCTAAAGGCAATATAAAAGCCCTTTAAAACAGCCCCGTCCCAACAAGGCATGTATACAACAATCACTTCTTACTTTTGTCATTTTGCTCTGTGCCAGATATTTGGAGGAAAGCTTTCTCTAGCTTTGCAATGGTCTGCGCATCCACCTCTTGGGCTCTTTTCACAGACTCTAATAATCTCAGTCTTCTGTTCTCCTCCCTGAGGGAGTGATTTTCCATAGCATATTTGGCAACTCTGGGGTGGTGCTCTATCTGTATGACACAGAAGGATTACAGACTTAGCCCTAGCTGGTTCGGCCTGTGAACTGAGGGGTCCCAGGTTCCATTTGGGTCAAGGGCACATGACCAAGTTGAGGGCTTGGTCCCCAGTGGGAGACATGCAGGAGGCAGCCGATCAATGATTCTCTCACCATTGATGTTTCTCTCTCTCCCTCCCTCTTCCTTTCTCTCGGAAATCAATTAAAAAAAAATTATATATATATAAATAAAGAATAAGACAAAAAGGATTACAGACTTATATTTGTACAAACATGTCCTTAATGAACAGGTCTTTCCGAAAAGCTGTTAGGAAACATTATGAACTGCTGGTGGTAGCTTGCTGTGATCACCATGGAAAGCAACGTGGCACTTGTGATCACAGAGTGAATATGTGCATGACGTACAACTGTGTTCTAGGTTTAGGTCTGCACCCTTGAAACTTTCACCCAGGTCCAGAGGGAATAAGCATAGGATTTACATCATGGCAAACTTTTTCATGAAAAGGAGCCTACTTATATTCCTTACACAAAGCAAAGAATAACAAAACTACTGACCAGGACTGAGTGACCTCCAAGATACACTACGTGAAAAAGGCAAGGTGCAGAACAGTGTGCATGGCGAGCTGCATTTTGCACAAAAAAGAAGAAAAGTAAAAATATGTGTATTAATTTGAATATGCATAAAACCTATGGAAAGATACACAAAGCTGAAAACCAATTATCTTTGATATTTAAAGATGTGCCTGTATGAACTACCCATGCTTCCCAGGCAAAAGGAAAAGCAAAAACAAAAGAAACTTTAAAGGCTGAACTGTAGCCGAGACCGGTTTGGCTCAGTGGATAGAGCGTTGGCCTGCGGACTGAAAGGTCCCAGGTTCGATTCTGGTCGGGGGCATGTACCTTGCTTGCGGGCACATCTCCAGTGTGGGGCGTGCAGGAGGCGGCTGATCAATGTCTCTCTCTCATCGATGTTTCTGACTTTCTGTCTCTCCCTTCCTCTCTGTAAAAAATCAATAAAATATATTAAAAAAAAAAAAAAGGCTGAACTGTAGAGAGCACTGCTTCAGATAACCACCAGTCCGCAACTTGGCCTGCTGGGACAAGAGCTTTTCCCTTCAGGTTTTACTATTTTAGAAAATGGGGGATACTGGGGCCGGGGACTGTGCAATCATACTGTCAGGATAAGTCATTTAAAATACCTCCCACTGTATTTATTACCAGAATGTGGTGACAAATTTTCATTTGCCTTGGACTTCCTTTACACTCAGAAATACTGCAGATGTCACGACTCACTTGTTCTCGCAGAGTGTGGATCTCATCCCTTAATTCCGACAGCAAGCGGTCCTGCTCGTCGGGCAGAAAACTCCCCCGCCCTTCCTTGTGGAGCTTCTCCAGGCGCATTATTTGATCCTCTCGGAATTTCACAATCATTTTATTGGACTGAATAAATTTCTCTTTTTTCAGGGTGAGGTCTTCTAACTGGGTAACTTTTTCTACCAGAAACTTCAGAAATTCATAATTTGGTTAAACATGGAAAATAATTCACCTGCCCTACACTTTCACAAACTAAGCAACAAACATTAAGTTCCCATTTAATCTCAAAGGTAAAATTAGATTTTTCACAGCCTTATTTGCTGTCGGCATTTACTCCACTCAGGAAGGCACCAACCACACAGTAGAGCCTAAAATATCTTGCATCCCCCCTTTATATGAATTCAGTTTCCTACCTTCCTCTCCTGTTCAGACTTCTTAAAGAACAACATTGCCTCTTTGAAATACTTCATGTAATCAGTCTCATCTTTCTCTGTAGTAGACCCAGTGAGAAAGGGGAAGGGGAAAAATGTTTATCTCTCACATTTTAAGTCCAAGAAATGAGCTAAAACAGCTTTTGACTGCCTGCTCTCAATGAATCTAAAAGAATCAAAATATTATCAACAGATCACGGATTTTAAATTAACCCACTCCACATATTAGCTATTCTTTGAAGAAAAATTCTCTCTACCCCAACTTAGTAAACATATATAGATAACATAGGATATAACCGAATCTTAGAAGTGGATCAAAATGAAATTAGTGCCTTTTTAGCAGTTTTAATATTCAAAATTGCCAAAGCCAGTTTGGCTCAGTGGATAGAGCATTGGCCTGAAGATTGAAGGGTCCCAGGTTTGATTCCAGTCAAGGGCATATACCTTGGTTGCGGGCACACCTCCAGTGGGGGGCGTGCAGGAGGCAGCTGATCGATGTCTCTCTCTCATCGATGTTTCTAACTCTCTCTCTCTCTCTCCCTTCCTTTCTGTAAAAAAATCAATAAAATATATTAAAAACAAAATTCAAAATTACTCCCACTCCCCCTTCCCACATATCTCATAGAACTCAGTACTCATGGAATCGGTCTCTGGTGACAGACGAAGTGCCATGTTGCTATGTAGCTGGAGTAAGCAGACACTTGTGGAAAAGTTTGGGAAGCCTAATTGTGTTGTGCCTTTCACTGGAAGTTCCAACACTAAGGTCCACACGTGGTCTTCCTTCCTCAGGAAAAGGAACTGTGCCATCTTACCTCTAGTCAGAAAGCTTCCCGGTAGTATCTGCCCTACAGTGAGCTGGGCCAGCTGTTCCTTGAGCCTCTTCACTTCAGCTTGGAGCTGGCTCACGTTGCCTTGAGTGTCCTCGTTTACCACCGCCTGTTCAAGAATGTTTCGAAAGCGTTAAAAGAACATTTTGTGGCTCTGGTCAGTGCTCAGTTGATTATTTTCCCAATACAGCAAGGCTGCGGGTTTGATGCTCCATCAGGGCACATAGAAGAATCAACCAATGAAAGCATAAAAAAGAAATAAATCAATGTCCCTCTCTCCCGCTCTAAAATCAATAAATAAAAGAATGATTTGGGAGTTGTATAGTCTTGTGTTTATATTTGTATGATTTGGAGTGACTGCCTCACAAAGGCCAGCTGGACTGGTGTGCTGGGCTGAGGAAGCGTCCTCTCCCTGTGTTCGGACCGACAGCGGAGCCTCTTCCCTCCTCCCTACTCCTTCCTTCCTCATCAGTTCTGCTGCCTGGCCCTGGGCCCTATTGGGCTGGGTCAACCCTGGAATCTGGCATGTTCCTCTCACACTGCCTTCATCCAGAGACCTGGACGGAGTGCCCCGCCCCACGGAGAAGAGCGAACTGCAGAATGGCTGTAACCATCCGGCTGATGACTGCAAGGCTGTCAGCTTGGCAGAAACCGCCCTCGCCAAAGGAATCCAACCCTGTATTTCCTAACAGCTCCTCCTAAAAAGGATTAGTGTTACAGCTCCATTTCGGGTTTACTGCTATGCTTAATGCTCGTTGAAAGACGTAAATCTTTAAGAAATTTTCTGTAAGAAAATGTCTTAGAGACGACATCTAAGAAGTTGAAAAAGCCTCCAGAGTGATGACATGAACCAACAGTTGAATACCAACCAGATAAAAGGAATCCATTTGGGAAATACCCAATTCTCCAGGGAGGGAAAAGATCTCACTAGCTCACCCTTCAACCAGTCCCAAATATCCCAGGCACGGCTCTGCAGCGACTTACCATTGAGAGTGACTACTGTAAGGCTCCTAGCTTTGTTGTTTCATGTGCTAAGAAGCCATTCTTAGTTGCTTCTGATTCTTAAGGACAGCTCATTATAAGGCACTCCTGGATATTCTGACATCACTGTCACATCAGTGACCTCATAATTCTAATTACTCCTGAGGTTTTCTACTCTTAAAATGTCTAGTAAATCCCAAGAGTTTCTAGGATCAGGAAGTTCTAATGACATTTTCCTCCTTATATTACAGATCCCCTACAAGGGGGTCTAATCTAATAAAATGAATGAATAAGACCACTCCTGGTTTACCCAGGGAAAGAGGCAACATTCTTACCATGATAAGATACTCAGAGGGTCTTCTTTGGGGATCAGAATGACCAATGTCTCCTTTGAAAGGCAGAAGAAATTAATCTGCCAGTTTCAGGTGTTAGGATTCTTTCCTTTGGAACCAAAGAGGCCTCCCACCTCTCCAAACCAGTGGGGAATCCTTGGTCTTTGGACAGTCTGCACCAGGAGCTGGGGCCACATACAGTCTGCTGCCTGTTGTGGGAAGTTGTACTTGAGCATAGCCAGGCCCAGGTGCTGACATACTATCTATGGCTGCTTTCTCTTTACCAAGGCAGAAGTCAGTAACTGGGACAGAGACCACAGAGTCCAAGAAGACTAAATGTTTACCACCTGACCCTTTACATGAGTTTCTGATGGGTGGTGTATATGAATATGAAAGGAGCTTCTTGTATAAAAGAAAAAATGAAGAATCCCTGCAGTTATAGACAAAGTGAAAGACAAGGTTTGTCAACATCATCAAATTATTTTCAGGGTGAATTCCTATCACCACCCACCAACACACACAGGTCTGCTAGCATGGTTTAGGTACATAAATTCAGTCTCCAATCCTAATTACAAAGGTAAAACGTTGCCTTCCCTTAAGAAAAAACTAGGTGCCGAAACCGATTTGGCTCAGTGGATAGAGCATTGGCCTGTGGACTCAAGGTCTCAGGTTCAATTCCAGTCAAAGACATGTATCCTGGTTGCGGGCACATTCCCAGTAGGGGGTGAGCAGGAAGCAGCTGATCAATGTCTCTCTCATCGATATTTCTAACTATCTCTCTCCCTTCCTCTCTGTAAAAAAAAAAAAAATCAATAAAATATATTAAAAAAAAGAAAGAAAGAAAAGAAAAAACTAGGCAAACAATAACAACCATAAGACCCAATCTAGGTCTCAAATTACATGAGCATACAGAAGGCTAGGAAAGATGAAGTAGAAATCGTGCTTAGAGTTAAGCTTTCACAGCCACATAAAAAGCTACAAATGTGAGATACTGCAAGCATAAGTATTTTTCTACTTTACCTCATTGTACTCAGCATTTTACCTTATTTTTAATCAGTTTGGCCCTTTGAGCAAAATTCAGTGTTGATAGGGTTTCCCCAAAACACCTGGGTCCAGGATGAACGTTTGCGATTATGGCTGTCCTGGCATTACCTCCAAGGGAATCCTGTTTAAGACATGAACATACACATTTTCAGGGGAGAAACAATAAGGTCTTTTTTAAGCAATGACAATGTTCACTCTTACCACCAAGGCTGAGAAAATACCCAACTATCAGCCATAGTGCATGACCAAAAGAAGCGCCCAGAAGCCCAATGATGTACTTTACCCGGAGCAAGAAGGTGAGCTTGGAGTCTCTGTAGCAAATATGCCTCTGTTTTCCATTTCCCACATCCACAAGGGCTGTAATCACTTGGCCCAGGCAGCTCAATGATCGGTTTATGTTACCTGCTTCCTAAGGCACCAGGGAAAAGGACAAAAGTTTAGGTGTACTGGTTTCTTTTTAGTATTGTGAATTAAAATATACTACCTAGCAGGGGGACAATTTTGAATGGAAAGGCAAGTCAGGAACATTAAGGATAACTTTTCAGCAAAAAGATGTCCTCAACTAACCGCTAACCTTTTACTCTTTGACACACACTGAGATTTTAGTATTCAAACACAAAAATCATGTGAAGGGGAAACAATCAATGCCACCTTATCACTGTAACGGTTTGAAATTAATCTATAGGGAAGGCTAAAAACTTGGCATAGGCGTAGGTCCTGAATCCCTGAAGTATGAAACAGCACAGTTGCTCTTTCTCCTTATGAACTTGGCAGTTCCGGAACGCTTTTAGAGAACAGGCTTTCTGCATGAAATCACTCAAAATTTTTCTCGGTGTTTGGAGAGCTGAGAGCAAACTTGGTCAGGTACTCATCCTCAACGATCTATGCCACCTTAAACCACCAATCCAACCCATCCATTGACCTACGCTGAAATGCCAAAGCACTTTTGTCCACAATAAACCTCAAGATGTCCCCCAGTGTGGCATGTACCCCTGGTTCCTTTCTCCCTGGCCCCTCCGAGAACACAACTCATGAGCTACTTCTTTCCCACGCTTCCTCTAAGCCGTCCATGCCACACCCAGCTTCCTCTGACCACTTATACTGCATAAGCCCTCCTGGAATGAATTCAAATACTCTTGCTGCTATCAAACTCGTCTCATGTATGTTTACTGTCCTACAACAAAAATGTCTATACCGTTTGCAACTACTTATTCCTTTGTAGCCCTCACAACACTTAGCTGGGTATTGATTTCTATGAGAATTCACACACAAGTTCAACTGAAGACCGTAATTCCATTCTTACCTTCAACCTCACCCCTTCTGTGTGGGTGTCTCTTTGCCTTTCAGATCCTGCTAAATCCACCATATTGAGTAGGGAGGTTCGTATATTTACAGTCTCACTGCTTTTCTCCATCGACTCTACTGTAATCGTGAAGACTGCGTGAGACCTCGAGGATTCTCTATTCATTGATGTCGAGGCCACACGCCTGTTTCTCCAACCTCCAGACAACACCTGGGCAAAAAGAAACAGATCATCACAACTTCCAAGTGGTCATAACAGTCACTAACACCAATAGAATAACAATAAAAAGTAGTGAGAAAAAGTACTGGTCCATCAGGGAATATATGCAAGTTATTTTCCTTTTTGTCCGCTCAGTGTTACGGAAAGAGAACGAATGAAATCATAGGCAAAGGATCTAGAACTGGTTTTGCCATTCTCTATTTGTGTTAACTGAATGCAAATCACAAAATCCCTCTGAACCATTCCTTTCTCTAGACCAGTGGTTGGCAAATTGCAGTTTGCAAGCCACATGCAGCTCGCGAGCCGCGGATTGCTACTCTATTGACTAATGAGTTTGCCGACCACTGGGATAGGGACTTAATCACAAGGAACAACAGCTTGTAATAATTGGAATCGAGAGTCTAAGTCAGTGGTCAGCAAACTCATACAGCTCACGAGCCGCAGTTTACCACTGCAGTAGGCAATAATATGTATCTTTAGCCCTTGCTGAAGGCTCAAGGTCCACCACCAACCTTTTGATGAACTTGCATTTATTACCTGCTGGAATTAGCCTCCAGCAAGGGGGCATTAAGGTCACAATGAGGCTCATCTTGTCTAGCTTTCTCATAGTTTAGGGCAGTGATTGGCAAAACTCGGCTCACAAGCCACAGTTTGCTGTTCTGTTGACTAATGATTTTGCTGACCATTGGACTAGACTAAATATTACCGTGTAGTTGGAAGCTGTGAGGATTAGGCAATTGTGGCATATTGTGTGCAAAGAGGTAAAGGGTAGTATATGACACTGGTCAGTAAACTCATTCATTAGTCAACAGAGCCGCAAACCGCAGCTCTGTTGACCAATGAGTTTGCCAACCACTGACCTAGACTTTATTCCAATAACCACAGGCTGTTTGTATATTATTCACTTGATTTTTAGTTTCACTTGTTGATAGACATTTATTTGTTGTCCCTCAGTAATCGCTGCAAGCACCTCTAAGAGAAAGCCACTCTCAAGTTTTGTCCGCTGCCATACAGTCTAGTTTCTTTCTGGAAGAGTCTGGGCTCCCAGAAATTTGCCTGGAACTGGAGTTCAGCGCAGCCAGGAACTTCTATCTCCCTTCCACTTGAGGAAGCCAGCCACACACTCAGCCATCCATGCACTCAGCTGTCTGTCCTCTCCGTACCTCAGCCTTTTGCAGCTCCTTTGAGTCTCAATATATTTTCCTTTTTCTTTCTAGTTGTACAATTTCCACTCAGCTAGCTTTCCTATGGTTCTGAATGGTGTCCATTTTGTCTATTAGTTGTAGTTTTGATGTTGTGTGAGGTAACAGTTTAAATGTTTCCCTATGCTACCATATTGGTTTCTCCCATATTTCTCTTTTATTATTGTAGATTTCTAGTTTCTTTATATGCAGTGCCTTTTCCAGATTCCTGAGTCTTTTCAGATGCTGGATATCACCCCAGTATTACCCCCACTTTTGTCACCGTGTTGGGTCCACCAAGTATTTGTTCTCACTTCCTATTCCCTATGGCAAAGAGGACACATGAAGGTTCAGTCTGAGACTCTGGAATCAGATGAACATGAGGTCAAACCTTGATTCTATTACTCAATCGTTGTGTGGAGGGCCAGTCCAACCTTTTCATAGCTTGATCCCCAATTTGTAAAATGGGATTATGGGTTTTACCCCATAAGGCAGAACCTGTAATATGCATATTAATTACTAACCTCAACCTGTAATATGCATACTAATCACTTGAGGATCTTGTTAAGACTCAGCTTCTGATTTCATAGGTGTGAGGTAGGGTCTTAGATTCTTTTTTTTTTTTTTCCTAGTCTGCTGCTTATTAACTTTATTTATTTATTTTTTTTGAAAAAAAATGTTTTAATTTTTAATTTTTATTTTTCTAAGGGTCTTAGATTCTTGTAACAAGCTCCCAGGTGATACTCAGAGTCTGAGAACTATATTTGGAGTAATAAGGTCATAATATGTACAGCTGGTTTGGAGAGCAGAGATCCCAATAGGTCCTCAAAGGAGCAACTCCCAGGAGGAACCACTAAAGAAATACAGACTCTATGAAATGTCCCTGTGTCATCCACTACGATTTTAGGAGTGCCTGATTGGAATGAATAGCACCAAAATAGTGCAAAATCAAAAGTCACAAAGTTCTATTTTAACTAAGGGGAGTATGAAACACTGTCATATTCTGTTTTCTTTTCCTCTCATGAACATTCTGTTATGCCTCTTCAAAATATTTTTAGTAGCTCAATTCTTGCTTTTGTTGCGATCAAGGTGCATTTAACAGAATGCTACGGTGTCTAAGGATCACAGAGTTCAAGGCCAGATACCTGATAGGCTTCAGCCGCTGAGGTCACCACCTGCTCCACCGCACCAACAACAAAAACGCCCTTCTTGATGTGCTCCCTTAAGTAGAGTCCAGCCGATGCAGAGTCTAGCAGGTCATAGATCTGCTCATTGTAGATTTCAATAAAGGAACACTTACAAAGGAAACTCTTCCCAGCTCCAGCCTATAAAAGAGAAGCCAGGTTTAGATATATTATTTTTATGCATTCATCCTTATCTTTCATGAGCATTAATCTTTCACTTGCTTCACAAGTGTAAAATGTCTATAATTTTATCCTTTACACCACAAAAGATACCTAAGAGTCAGCTTAAAAAACCTAGGTAACTAGTTTCAACATATCACTCTATTTTACAGCAGCATCACTGTGTCCCAGGGACACTTCCAGAGGTGCTAAAAAATCAGGACAGGGAGATAGGAATTCAGCAGTCCAATTGGCCAATTTCATTTTTTAAAAATATATTTTTATTGATTTCAGAGAAGGGAGAGAGAGAGAAACATCAATGATGAAAGAATCATTGACTGGCTGCCTCCTGCACACCCCACAATGGAAATCAAGCCCACAACCTGGCATTTGCCCTTAGCTGTAATTGAATCCAGGACTCTTCAGTACACAGGCTGACGCTCTACTCACTGAGCCAAACCAGCTAAGGCAGCAATTTCATTTTTATCTGTCTTATATATTGGACTTCTTCACAAAGTTTTACTTGAAGTATTATATACTTTAAAAATATATATATTTTAAAGCCTCTCTATAGAATGTTCAACCACAGAAATGCATGGCACTAAAGATTTTGCTGACATGCAATGTGTGTGTCTAACTATAGTGGCGAGGGACAGTTTCCACAAAGGAATAAATGGTACACCAATGTTACATATCAGACTCCTTAAAACATAGAACACTAATGGCTATTAAGCCTGGACATCCCCAAGCTAAAGAACACATCATGAGAATGGCGCAACCTGGGAGCCAATGGAGGAGGGAAGCCCGCATCCCAGGATGATGGAGCCAAACCACATGTGAGCAAGGAGATCACATGTGCTGCAAGGGAAGTAACCAATGGCCGCTCACTATTGGATGTCAGGAGGATCTAGGAACACCTGCAAGCAACTGTGAGCCTAGGACCAGGTAAGAGGCAGAGCTTAGTGAACCTGTTTCCTCAGCTCAGATTTTCTTCACACTTCCTCTTTCAAAACCTAAAAGCCTAAGAAGCACTACATTCTTCCATCTTTTAAATCAGCAATCTGGGTCCATGGATAATGTATATTGTATAAACTAAAAACTTTTGAAAATAAAACTCAGAATCCTTAATTTTATCTTAAGAATCAACAGTTTTTTAATACCACACTACCTGTACAAACTATGAAATACAACCATCTCTATGTACCATGACTAGTAGCTAACTTCTCAAAATAGAATTGCTTTATTGTTACAGTGTTTTACCTTATCTTTTTCACGATCAATTAAGGAAAACAAATATTCAAAACTTCGTGGGATTACTCCTCTCAGGTTATGAGAAAAATTATCAGATTCAGATGGTCCTAAAAAGTGGAAAAATACATAGCTATTCATTTTTGTTTATATTATAAGAGTTCTTCAAAATGACAACACAAAGGCAATTTACACAGAAATAAGTTGACACATCATAAAATCAATTTCCAAACAATTAAAATTTGGGTCTATGAGAGTTCCAGCAATAAAACCTATCAATGGGACTGTAAGAAATGCCCACAATTAACTACTAACCAAGTTAAAAAAAATAGTTGTCTAATAAATTTTAAAAAACATCTAAATACCAAGTTTGTAATTTTTACTCCTGCCAGGTACCAAAATTAGCAGAAATACCAAATAAATGTACTTTACATGTTACAAATAACATGGGTCTCATGAGCTGACTTATATACACTAGCCATAGGCTTACAGACTAATTATTCCTTCTCTCAGAGTTTTTAACTATAAAATGGGAATAATAATGGTATTAACTATCTCAAAGGCTATTACTAAAAGTTAGCATTAGCTGGTATTTTTAAAAACATGTTTTTATTGACTTCAAAGAAGAGAGAGGGAGAGGTAAAACATCAGTGATGAGAGAGACTCATCTAGTGTACCTCCTGCACGTACTCCCTACTGGGGACTGAGCCCACAACCCGAGCATATGCCCTGACCTGGAACTGAACCATGACTTCCTGGTTCATATGCTGACACTCAATAATTAAGCCATGCCAACTGAACTAGCACGTATTTTTTTTTAAATTGGGCAGTAAAAGCCCAGCTGGTAAGAAAGATACTGTAGAAATATTTCAAAAGATTTCTATTAAGTCAGAAAAATGCAGGGTATTCTCTATGCTATTAACATTGAGAAAGAGGAAGATGTGAGCGGATATGTAAATAGCAGGACTTTACAGAATTCTAATTTGAGCTATAGCTATCTATACCGGAGAAAATAAGTAGCTAGAAAAGATCTTAAAGTTTTGATAAATATTAGTTAAATATGTCTTAAAGACCAAAAGAATTTACAAAAGGCTGTTATATGCAAGAAAGATACAGAAAATTTTTTTTAATAGTATCATTTATCTTGGTGTGCTACACCTGAAATATTTGAAACAGTCCTTGTAAAGTGTACCTTAAAAAATATATATCATAGAAGCAGAAAAATGCAAGTAAATGAACAAAGAGCACAAATAATATATGAGTGTGCAGGTAATTTTATAACATTTTCCTGTGAAATAACACAAAGATATTAAGCATACTTTTAAGTATATATGTCTATGTATACACACACACAAACACACACACACACACACACACACACACAGATTGATTTTAGAAAGGAAGGGAGAGGGAAAGAGAGATAGAAACATCAATATGAGAATCATTGATCGCTTTCTTCTGCATGCCCACACTGGGGATTTGCTTGAAACGATGCTGAAAGAAGCCAGACATAAAAGAGTGCATACAGTAAAGTTTCATTTGTAATCATTCCAAACAAGCAAAACTAATGATGACAGAAATCTGAGTACTAGAGTCTATACTTCAGGGGATGGGGTGGAGATAGCCGCTAACTAGGAATCTATATCTAGGTAGTGGTTATACAGGCATATAAATATGGAAAGTCAGGAAACCCAATGTAAAGATGGTTTATAAACACCTACTTGTGCTAGGCATTGAGCTGGATCAGAGCTACAAACATTGACTTTGCTTTCATGAGAACGGCAATCTGACAGAAGCCTGGGAAATAATCCTAATTTTATGAGGTCAACATCATGTATATATGGAAATAATGCTTTCCCAAAAATGCGCTACGTGCTTGCATCACAGAAAGAGTAGACTAAGCCAGCAAATGTTAATCATTAATTTACTTACCCATCATAGTAAACGTTTTCCCTGAGCCAGTCTGTCCACTGTAAAAGAAATATTAGATATTATTTTACACACGAAATTTTTAGACGACCACCCTCCTACTTTAATATGGTGTATGAATTCTGTGAATTTTCCCACAAAACACTGATTTTCTTTCTTATTTTGAATTACATTAGTAAATGTGAATGACCCATTTTATTTCTCCTCTATTTTCCCACTAAGAGCTAAGCACTGTTGTCTGGTAAATGCTTCTGACTTATACAAATACAGCCATCAGAGCTTTCGTGCAGTTTTTATTTACAACAATGGAATGAAGTCCTAAAGGCTGCTCTGCAATCTGTTTCCACCTCCCTAAATTTTATCTCAGATATTTTCCTGAGTCAGCAGAGATCTACTTCATGTTTTTGAGCTGTATACTATTAGTATTCTTCAATGTATCACACCTTACTTAACCAGAACAAACTGGACTTGTGTTTCCAATTTTTGCTATTTTAAATAGTGCAGTAATTCCTTTCCTAAATTCTTCCTTTAAGATACTGAAATGTTTTATCTAAAGATAAATTTTGCCTAGCTGGCAAGGCTCGGTGGGTGAGCGTCAACCTTTGAACCAGGAGACCACGGTTCAATTTTCGGTTGAGGCACATGCCTGGTTGCAGGCTCAACCTCCAGTGTGAGGTTTGTAGGAGGCAGTCAATCGAAGATTTTCTCTCATCATTGATGTTTCTGTCTCTCTCTCCCTTCCCCCCTCCCCCCCCCCTCTCTATATATATGTTAAAAACACACACACAATTTTAGCCCTGGCTGGTATGGCTCAGTTGGTTGTAATGTCCCATGCACAGGAAGGTTGAGGGTTCAATTCCCGAAAAAGGCATAAGCCAGGATTGCAGGTTCATTCCCTAATTGGAGTGTATGTAGGAGGTGGATCAATGTGTCTCCCTCACATCAATGTTACACTACCTTCCCCTCTTTCCCTTCCACTCTCTCTCTAAAAATCAACTGGGGGAAAAACCCTTGGATGAGAATAAAAAAAAAAAGTTACACTACAAATTATATTCTTATTTAAGAAATGAATCTGAAATAACACTAAAATTCATCTTGTATAACTGCCAAAGTATTCTTAATGCTTTCTGGACCTCCAGCTTATGTTCCAACATTAAATCTCTAACAATATTCTTAGGCTTGCCAACATTTAAAAACTCATGATCATCAGTTCAATATTCAAATATTTTTAGTTATTTTATTTATAATCACTAAAAACTGGAAGCAACCAAGACATCGTTTAGCAGGAAAATAGATAAACAAGCTGTGGTATATCCATACAGTAAAATCCTCTTCAGAAAAAAGCCCTACAGGAATATATGATTGATGCATGTAACAACATAGATGAAACCTAAGTGCATTCTAAGAAAAAGAAAAAGCCAAATCCAGGTTACATATTGTATGATTCCATTTATATGACACTCTACAAAGCCAAAGCTATTAGCAAAAATATTAGTACACCCTGGATGTGAGAAGGGAGAGTGGCTGACTACAGAAGGGACAAAGAATGAGCACTGTTCTCTTCAGTACTGGGTGTAAATGCATGACTGTCTGCATATGTCAAAACATGTTCAACTAACTGTACACTACACAGGATGATCTTGAAAGTATGCAAACTCAACGAACCAGCAAAACACATCAACCAGATCTCTCTCCCCCAGAGGGTGATGCGACTAAGAAGAAATGAAGTTTCGTGTTGTTGGTTTTGAAGAAAGAAAAAGGGAGCTGCAAGTCGAGTAATGTGAGCGGCCTGTAAAGTGAAGAATATGGATTCTCCCCCGGAGCTGCTAGAAAGGAACACAGCCCTATTTCAGCTCAGTGAAGCTAGGCTAGACTCATGACATACAGAACTGTGAGATAATCAATTTGTGCTGTTTTACCCCTAAGTTGGCTGTTACATCAGCCATAGGAAAATAGGAAATGAACAGAAGCACTTGTTATTGTACCCTTGTATCCTTATTCACAACAGTCATCGACTTACTATGCAAAGATGGTGCCATTATACCCGCTCATGCAAGATTCCACAATGCCTTTGGCCACAGTTGAGAACACAGACTCCTACAAATGTAAGCACCAAATATGATAACATTTCATATAAGTAAAAACATTTTTCTTAAGCTGCATTCTAAAATATAACAAAAGTTGTGTGCTTAGTCATGGCTGGGGTTGCTCAGTCAGCTGGAGCATCATCCTATACACTGAAAGGTTTCAGACTCAAGTCCTGGTCAGGGCACATAGGTTGCAGGATCAATCCTGAGTTGGGTGCGTCCAGGAGACAAACTGATGGATATTTCTTTCTCCCATCAATGTTCTCCCCGATGCCCCATCCTCCTCCCTCGCCCCCACCATCCCTCTTTACAATCAGTTTAAATATGCATACGTTGAAACCCTAATCCTCAATGTGATGGAGATGGGCCACTGAGAGGTGATTAGGTCTCTCTCTCTCCTTTACTCTCCCCTGCCCTCCATCTCTTCATCAGTGAGGACAGTGAGAAGGCAGGTATCACAAGCCAGGAAGTGCATCCTCACCAGACACTGGGTCTCTTGGCCTTGATATCTTGGACTCCCCAACTTCCAGGAACTGTTAAAAATCAATATTTTTTGTTTAGGCCACCTAGTCTGTGATATTTTTGTTAAAGCTGCCAGGACTGGCTAAGACCTGTCCTTAAATTAGGCAGATAAACAGTACTTATCTATCACCCACGTTGCTCTGAAAAGTGCACCTTCCCTGGATGGAGAGAAACAGTGAAGCAGGCTTGCCATTCTGATACAAAGTGTAATGAAGGAAGAAAAGTATTTACTAAATTTAAATTTAAAATATTTATGGGCTGTATTAACTTCCTTATCTGAGATCTATCAAACTCAATAGACCAGAAACAAAATCCTCACAAATAACAGAACCTTACATTTTCCAAAAGGAAAGTTTCAATTCCAAAATGATCATTACCTGAGTGGTGTCCATGCCGGCCACATGATCAAAAGTGAAGGTCTTGGGCTCCGGGTTGGAGTGCAGCCGCAGAGTCGTAGAGGAGAGCACACTTAAGCACAAGTTTTGCTCTCCATCAGCTGATCCAGAACCCTCTGTAGGTGGACGAATCCGCACAAAAACTTGGATGGCATCACCTTCATTACTAAAGACAAAAAATGCAGGAGCTGAGTTTACTGAAGAAAACTGCAAATGGACCTGAGGCTCACATTGCCTCTAATGTTTCTATACTGAGAGGTTCCCACCCAAGATTCACCCCGTTTCCATTGACCTCTTTTAAGAGCCCCACTCCCTTTGCTTCAGGACAGTCATCTTCACAAGCCTTTACTTGAAATCAACTCAAAGGGAGTTGATTCCAAGGAACTCCGAGCACTGCTTGTCTCTAGTTTCGCTCTGAGCAGCTATAACAAATGGGAGATACTGATGCCAACTTTTAGCCTGGAAGGTGAGAGGGCAGTGGGTGGGGAGATGTGATTTCTTCCAGATTTCCAGATAGCCAAGAACCAAGCCCAATTCTCACACAAGTACCCTTTGTTTCAAGTATCCTTTACTATGCTACGTTATTATTTTAAGAACCCTTCCCAGTCTCGTTAACAAGATTTTTCCTTACCTTGGCTGGTTAGACTGACTATTTGTCATACTGCGTAACTCAGCTAGAAAAAAAGATAAAAAGTCATTAAAGGTATTTAAAAGTGCAATATATGTATACAAATACAACTCCTTGAGCAAAGAAAACTAAGCAGAAAATAAACAGATGGGACTACATCAAAATAAAAAACTTCTGCACAACAAAAGAAACCATCAACAAAATGAAAAGAAAGCCCCACTGTATGGGAGAACATATTTGGCAATGATACATCTGATAAAGAGTTACTATCCAAAATATAATATAAAATCATTTTTCTTGAGATATTAATGTTTATTGCATGTAACATTATTAAATTTAAAACAGTTTTTCTTGAAATGTTAAGGTTTATTGCATGTAACATTATTAAATTTAAAACAGTTTTTCTTGAAATGTTAAGGTTTATTGCATGTAACATTATATTTAAGTTTTTCTTGAAATAAAATACTGAAAAAAAAAATACACACACACATATATATAAGGAACTCATACAGCTTAAGAAAAGGAAGATAAATAATCCAATTTAAAAGTGAGCAAAGAGCCAAAGCCAGTTTGCATCAGTGGATAGAGCGTCAGCTTGCAGACTCAAAGGTCCCAGGTTCGATTCTGGTCAAGGGCATGTACCTTGGTTGCAGGCACATCCCCAGTAGGGGATGTGCAGGAGGAAGCTGATCAATGTTTCTCTCTCATCAATGTTTCTAACTCTCTATCCCTCTCCTTTCCTCTCTGTAAAAAAAATCAATAAAATATAATAAATAAATAAGTAAGTGGGCAAGGGACCTAAATAGATACTTCTCCAAAGCAGACATACAGATGGCCAAGAGACATATGGAAAAATGCATAGTCACTGATCATCAGAGATGCAAATTAAAACGACATTGAGGTATCACCTCACACCTGTCAGAATGATTACCATCAACAAATCAACAAATGTGAAATGCTGGAAAGGATGTGGAGAAAAGGGAACCCTAGTACACTTCTGATGGGAATGCAGACTGGTGTAGCCATTATAGAAAACAGTATGGAGTTTCCTCAAAAAATTAAATATGGAACTGCAATTTGACCTAGTGAGCCCACTTCTAGGAATATATCCTAAGAAACCTGAAAC
>PVJN01037861.1:0-20672 GCA_004026805.1 Lasiurus borealis | reverse complement strand
ATCGAACTCAGGACCTTCCGGTCCTCAGGCCTATGCTCTATCCACTGAGCAACACTGGCTGGTGCATCATTTCTTCTTTTAAATTTTATTTTTTGAATTTATCTTCATTGTTGAAAGTATTCTAGTTGCCCCCTCCACCCCTTTAATTTCTTTTAGAATTTCCTTCTGTAAATGTACATATATTTGTGATAAATGTCACAGTTCATCCTTCAAAAAAAAAAAGTCTCTATTTTAGTCTCTTTCCAGAAAATAATTTTATTGAACAGCGCATTCCCAGACATTGCACGGCTTTTGCCCTCCCTGTGTACTAATGAGAGAACGGGTCATCTGTCTTATTGACACGCGGGGGATGCATACTTTCTCACTATTTGCTTTTAGGAGTAATTTTCTTTGATGTTCGCTGTTTATGCTACATCTTTTTGTGAAGTTATTTTTTATTTATTCTTTTTGGAATAGGCTGGGCTTTTTGGATCTGAGAACTGGTTTCCTTTTGTGGGTCTGGAAAATTCTCAACCGTAATGTCATTAAATATTGGCTAATTCCCCTCGGATCTTCTCCTATATGGTAATTAATGATTTGTCAGGATTCCTCACTCTATGCTCTGGCTCTTAATTTCTCTTTCCTGTTTTTTTTTTTTTAATCTCTCCATCCTTAGGAGTTGTATTTTTAAACTATCTTTTTTATCTACATTCTAGGTTAACGTTCATCTTCTACTTAACCTACACATTTAAGTTTTATTGTTATTATAGTTTTATTTCTAATATTTTATTTGTATCTTTTTAAAACATCCTTACATTGGAAAATATCATTACACTTTGTCCATATGTTCATGCTCGCCCTTTATTTCTTCAAATAAAGAAGGTACCGTTATATATTCCCAGTGAGTTACAATATATGATAGTTTTAGGAAACTGATTCTCCCGTACTTAATGCAAAGGTCCTTGTCTCTCTGCGTTTTGCTTTTTCCAAGCCAGTTGCTCGTGTTCTCTGGAGCTGCGTCTGTGGGCATTCTCTGAGGCCTGGTTTGAATTAGCGTGCCTCCGGAATGGGGCGTGTTTGCTCCTGCCAGTTTCCTTGGGGCACCCTGACCTAGGCCCACTTTAAGTGAAATGGTCCATTTCAGATTTCGCAGACCTCACAAGTGGCCTGCATTCGGGGGGCAGACCTGGGAAGGGTCTGTTGTGGTTACGGAAGTGCCCGGGAGATTTCTTTCCTTGACTGGTGCCAATGTCGAGACGAAGAGGATCCCTTGATCTTCTCTCGCTGGCAGTGAGTTTATGTCTCCTTCAACCTTCTACAAAGCTCAGAGCCATCGGGGTTTAACATCCTGCAGGGATCTTCTAATACAGTGGTACCTCGAGTTACGAGTGCCCTAACATACGAGATTTTTGAGATACGAGCCGTCGAGCGAGCGATTTTTGCTTTGAAATATGAGCAACATTTGAGATAGGAGTCATCGCTCGGATCGGCCGGCTACACACGACCCACCAGTTTACCGCGACTCGAGTGTCTCAGTTTCCCACGCCTCAAGGTTACGGAACGAATTAAACTCGTATCTCTAGGTACCACTGTATTCTGGAAAGTGAACTAGTTTGTCTTCCTTTTTCTCTTCCTTTAGGTTCCTTGTGCAAGCCGAAGTGGGGAGGTGAGGGATGTCAATCGTATGTTAAATACCTGTGGACACTTTCTATCCGTTCCACATTCCCATAATGCTACGTGATGTTTCTGGCCCAAGATCATCAATGGAATACTATACCTCATTCCATAAACAGCGAATCTCATTTCAGTCTATACCTAGAGGGAAACTCCCGGTAAAATCGGGGAGGTATGTGTGTGTTTTGCCTCACTTCAGGCCTAATTCTTTGTCCATAGCAACTTCTCATTGAACATCCAATGAGATACCTAAAAGCATTCATGTTATGACCAACGTGTTGGTTAAACTGTGAAAATAAATCACCAGCGAGCTTGCATTTAGCCAATAACCAGTAGGTGTCAGCTCCATCGTTTCTGTAGCTGGGTACCTCCCATCACTCCTGGAGAAATCAAACCCAGTTTCACAGCTCTCTGTTCCCTGGCTGTGTGCTTTAGACTGGTTTGCTTCCCGGAATCAAACCCACTGCTGACTTTCTATTCCCAGCCATCCGCATGGACAGAGGATGGAATCAAAGCCGCACAGTCCAGGGGAAGAAGAGATTTAAGAGGTGTGTTTTGAGGCTGTTCCCAGACCCCCAGATATTATCCTTCATCCCCAAAGCAGACTGGGAGGGTGATGGAGACCTTCCCTGGGGCCTGAGACGCAGCCAAGCGAAGGGGCTGCGGGCAGTTGCAGCAGGTTCTTTACTCCTCCAAGGTCAGGCTGTCAGATCCCCCGTTCGTCATGCGTGAGCTCTGCACTTGGGACCCAGGCCGCCCTCCGGCCGCTCCCTCTGGCTCAGGGTCTCGGTCATGTCTCTCCAGCAGACGATCCTTGGGGCTCCCCTCCCCCGGCTCATGCTCCTCCAGCTTGATTTTAGGCCCCATTGGGTGGCTTGAACCCACTATATTTCCTGATCTAACCTACCCCCCTCCCTCCTCCATCTTGACAATGTGTACCACGGCCAGATTTCTCAGAGGAGCCTCAACCAGTCTGGATTTAGAGAAACAGCGTTTTGGAGTCATCACAGGTAATCTATGGCGTTACACACAATCCATGTTATTTCAGGAGGATGGACGGACATGGACACTCACAGGCTACTTCTATAGCATTTCTTTATTTTTATTTATTTATTTATTCTTTTAAATATATTTTATTGATTTTTTACAGAGAGGAAGAGAGAGGGATAGAGAGTTAGAAACATCGATGAGAGAGAGACATCGATCAGCTGCCTCCTGCACGCCCCCCACTGGGGATGTGCCCGCAACCAGGACACATGCCCTTGACCGGAATCGAACTTGGGACCTTTCATTCCGCAGGCCAACGCTCCATCCACTGAGCCAAACCGGTCTCGGCGCATTTCTTTATTTTTAAAAAAATATATTTTATTGATTTTTTGTAGAGAGGAAGAGAGAGGGATGGAGAGTGAGAAACATCGATGAGAGAGAAACATCGATCAGCCGCCTCCTGCGCGCCCCCTACTGGGGATGTGCCCGCAACCAAGGTACATGCCCTTGACCAGAATGGAACCTGGGACCCTTTCAGTCCGAAGGCCGATGCTCTATCCACTGAGCCACACCGGTTTTGGCTACAGTTTCTTTTTATTGGCTGCCAGCTCTAACCTCGGGGGCTTACTCAGTCACTCTGCTCATGTATCCTCAGCGACGATGCTCTTCTCTCCCCTCCACCCTTCCCGGGAGGTGTATCTTCGTTTTCTTCTTCCCGATCTTCATTTCTTATTGAATCCGGGAAACTTCTTTTTCACGGAGTCAAACTACTGCACCGCATTCTTTGCCTTTGCCTGAGACAGCGGTTCTCAACCTGTGGGTCGCGAACAGCTAGCAGGGTCTCCTAAGACCATCAGAAAACACAGGTATTTACATGAAGATTCATAACAGTAGCAAATTACAGTGATGAAGTAGCAACGGAAATAACTTTATGGTTGGGGTCACCACCACATAAAGAACTGTATTAAAGGGTTGCGGCATCAGGAAGGTTGAGAACCGCTGGCCTGAGAGGTCAACGAAGGCCGTCTTCCTTCCGGCCAGGGAGGTGTCCCCATTGCTTCTTAGAGGACACACCTCTGCACGGAAACCAGGTCCTTGGCGGTTGATTTTCAAAGCTCTCAGACTCTCCGTGGCCCTCCCAGTGCCTGCTTTTTGTTTAAACTGGGCATGATGGCCGAAACCGGTGTGGCTCAGTGGATAGAGCATCAGACTGCGGACTGAAAGGTCTCGGGGTTCGATTCCGGTCAAGGGCATGTATCTTGGTTGTGGGCACATCCCCAGTAGGGGGCGTGCAAGAGGCAGCTGATTGATGTCTCTCTCTCATTGATGTTTCTCTCTGTCGCCTCTCCTTTCCTGTCTGTAAAAAATCAATAAAATATATTAAAATAACTAAATAAATGAATAAACCAACTTGGCATGATTACATACAGTAGACAGTCGAGTTTGGCAGGCCGTGATCTAGGTTCAGTTTCCTGATTTTGCCACCCTTCCGTGTGGCCTGGTTCGGGTTATTTATTGAGTGAATGTCCTTGTCCATAAAGTGTGTAAGTCATGGCCTGCCTGGGTGGGGTGGTGAGCACCCGAGAGGGACTGCCTGAATCTGGAGCCAGGCCTTCCCAGTGGGAGGGAACCGCTAACTGTGAACGCTTATCATTGCTTTTCTTCATCTCTCATTCCGCAAACATTAATTCCCTGATTACAGCCGTGGCGATGGTGATAACTCATAGTCATTACAGTGATTCCGATTTGCCCAGAGCCCTAGCTACCACTCACTGCCCTGAAGGGAGGGTGGGTTGCTCACGTCGTCAAACGCCTGGATGTTCAGGGCTCAGTGGCCTGGAAGCTTCTCCTGCTGAAAACAGCCTGCCCGCACCCCCAGACCCAGGCAGAATTCCTGGGCACTCGCATGCGCGGTGGAGGCCTCAGGCCAGTGTGTCTGGGAGGGTTTCAGGCTGGAGGCCTCGGGGAGTCTGCGCGCACAGCTGGGGGACCTGTCAGGAATACGAGCTGTGGGCAACAGAAACCACCTGCCGCTGCTCATGTTTGGAAAGGGAGTGCCAGACAGGAGAGGGAGGCCCCGAAACTGGACCGGGGCACGGAGTCCTGGGCAGCTCGGAGCACAGGTCCTGGGGCGGCAGCAGGAGGAGGGGGGTTGTGGGGGATGCAGCTGAGCTGCCACTGTCCCACCCTCACTCACGGTGGCTCCGGGTGTCACTTTTTATGACCATGGGCCCTGTCAGACTGAGGTGTGCGGGCTCACTTCTGGGCACAGAGAGAAGGGACTAGGGAAGATCAGTGTCTTTCTTTCTTTCTTTCTTTCTTTCTTTCTTTCTTTCTTTCTTTCTTTCTTTCTTTCTTTCTTTCTTCCTTTCTTTCTTTCTTCCTTTCTTCCTTCCTTCCTTCCTTTCTTTCCTTTTTTAATATACTTTATAGATTTTTTACAGAGAGGAAGGGAGAGGGATAGAGAGCTAGAAACATCGATGAGAGAGAAAGATCCATCAGTTGCCTCCTGCACACTCCCCACCACTGGGGATGTGCCCGCAACCAAGGTACATGCCCTTGACCGGAATCAAACCTGGGACCTTTCAGTCCGCAGGCCGACGCTCTATCCACTGAGCCACACCGGTTTCGGGACCAGTGTCTTTCTTAAGACGCTGTGAATGTGTCTCCCCCAGGAGGGACTCCCCCATACCTTCACATCAGAACAGGATAGGGGTTACCCATTGGTGGCACCAAGGCGTCCTGTGTCCTGTGAGTGAGTTGCCAGGACAGAGGCTGCTTGCCGCTCAGACCCTGGGTACAGTAGCCTCTCCCGGTGGCCTGCTGGCTGGCATTGGCCTTCATGCTCTGCTCCCCTGAGCTTGCCCAGCTCAGCCCGGACACTGCCCAGTTGGGGAGCAGAGCCCCGCAAACAGGCCACCTGGTGCCTCCTCGGTGGCCCTGCTGGTGGGATGGGAAGCGCAGTGATGGGCGGGGCTGTCCTGCTTCCTGGCTGAGAGGGCCTTTGTCAAACCAGGCCTCGCGGCTCTCTGGGTCTTTCAGAGCCACTAGTTAAAAGGGGTTTTTCTTTTCTTTTTAAAAAAATATATTTTATTGATTTTTTTACAGAGAAGAAAGGAGAGGGATAGGGATGAGAGAGACATCGATCAGCTGCCTCCTGCACACCCTCCACTGGGGATGAGCCCGCAACCAAGGTACGTGCCCTTGACCGGAATCGAACCTGGGACCTTTCAGTCCACAGGCCGACGCTCTATCCACTGAGCCACACCGGTTTCGGCTAAAACGGGTTTTTCTGTTCCTACTTTATGCCACGAGAACCTTGGCAGCCACTTGGCTGGGAGTTCCGGAGGGCAGAGAGCTAGCTACCGGGGTACAGCAGGCTGGCAGCCACCCAGGCAGACCTGCCGCCCACAGGTCCGCTGAGTGAGGCGGATCCTGATGACATGGCCCCCACCCGGTGGCAGAGGAGGAAGTCCAGCCGTGTCAGGGCGCCGAGACATCGGGGGGGACATTACTGAGGCCGAGGGGGACCATCCCCAGACCAGCTGTCCCAGGCTGCTGCCTGCTCCTGGGGTCCCCCAAGGCTCTCCCTCACCCATGGTGCTCCCACAGCCAGGCAGGCCCGCCTGACCCCCCACATCGGCTGCTGAAAACCCACGTGGACGCGAGAGAAGGAGCAGGGTCAGGAGTGAAGACAGCACCTGCCTGAGAAGAGAAAGCTCCAGAACGCAGGGCGGGAGTGATGAGTTGCAGAGAGCTCGGACTCTGGAGCAGGCAGCCTCGACGTAAGTGCTCTGAGGAGGAAACGTGTTAAGATGTGTTTGTCCCTCTGACGTGGGAAATCATCGAGGGTGGGATTCTGAGCGTGTATGGGATGCTCATAGATTTGTGAAGGCAAAGCTATGAGTCGGCCTGAGGGGAATACTTGCATCTATTTTAAGAGAGAGGATTGGCCGAAACCGGTTTGGCTCAGTGGATAGAGCGTCGGCCTGCGGACTGAAAGGTCTCAGGTTCGATTCCGGTCAAGGGCATGTATCTTGGTTGCGGGCACATCTTCAGTAGGGGGCGTGCAGGAGGCGGCTAATCGATGTCTCTCTCTCATTGATGTTTCTGACTTTCTATCCCTCTGCCTTCCTCTCTGTAAAAAATCAATAAAATATATATAAGAAAATTTAAAAAAAGAGAGAGGATTGTGAAGGGGATATACTAATTGTAAGTGATACTGAATATAACTCTTTGTATGTTATCTCCTGGCTATCATGTAAAGTGAGCAGATGCGATGATGTTGTGTCTTTTTTTCAGAGTTCGGGGAGGGGAGACTGTGATGCTTAAGAGCAAACATGGAGGTTGGATTCTCATCCCCGTTTTCCACCTTCAAGGTCGAGTGTTCTTTCCAGGGGATCTCAGTTTGGCTTTTACGTACCTAGCTTCCAAGCCCAAGCCGTCCTGAAATAAAATGTAGTCAAGCGCTTATTTTAGCCACAAAATGTTCCGTGTTCGAGTGTGTGTGTGAGTTTGTGTGTGTGTGTGTGTGTGGGCACATGTTCAGGGTACATTGAACATGACTCGGTTTTCAGTCAATTTATACATAATCGGGGTAATATGTAGCAGGACTTTTGAGTAAGGAGGCACTAAATAGGTCAGTAAATATCTAATTTGCTCAAAATGAAGTATACTGAAAAAGAATGGCTGATTTCTCACCCATGTCCCTTTTAGGTATGTTCCTATTATTTCAGGAGATGGAGATAAAATCTATGATCTTAAGCTTTTGTTATTTGTTACTGTTTGTTACTGTGGAGAGTCATATGCTCTGAAATAACACATTTTATTTTTTTCTTATTATTTTTTTTTTTTTTTACTGAGAGGTAGGGAGAGGGTTAGAGAGTTAGAAACATCGATGAGAGAGAGACATCAAGTAGCTGCCTCTAGCACGTCCCCTACTGGGGAGGTGCCCGCAACCAAGGTACATGCCCTTGACCAGAATCGAACCTGGGACCTTTCAGTTCATAGGCCGACGCTCTATCCACTGAGCCCAACCAGTTTCGGCTGAAATAACACATTTTAGTGTGTTAAAACGCAGGCCTCTGTTTCACTACGAGCTGTGTGGCCAGGGCAGATGTCAGTAACACAGGGTGTGTCCTTGCTGGGTGTGTCCAGGCAGCAGGTTACACTCTGCAGCTGTGGACATACTTGCTTTCCTCTTTCTCTGGTGGGTTTCCGTGGGTTTGGGTTTTAACCTAGTGGATACATTTCTGCGCCATCCGCCTGTGTTAGCCAGGAGAGTCCTGGTTATATGCGGTAGCAAACAGTTCCCCACTTTCAAGGTTGTCTCAGGAGTTTGTACTGTTCCCACACCAAGTTCACTGAAGGTCCAGATGATTCTATAAAAGCTGTCTTCTAGGTGGCACCTGTGTGATTCCGAGTAGTATTTCAGTCTTCGACATCTCCATGTGAGATGTCTGCCTCTGGAATCAGGAAAACCATCCGTTGCCATATCCGGCTTTCTCTTCTGAGCTCTGTCTTCAAGGAGCTCACAGCAGTTCTCCCAGTTAGCCTCTGGCTGCTGGCTCACTGCTCTACTTCCCTGTGAAGGCCTTTAGGAAGGAGTGTGTACCTTCTTCCCGGGAGCAGGGAGACAAATGGGTAATGTTAGCCACAACAAGGTCTACCACCCTGCCTCTGTATGGAGAGCCCGATAAGATGCTGTGGGCAATTACAAACAATCTATAATAATAAAAGGGTAATATGCTAATTAGATCAGATCAGATGTCTATAATAATGGAAGAGTAATATGCTAATTAGATCAGATGTCTTCTGGACATCATTCCAGATGTCCTTCCTGACCAATCCGGGATGGAGGGAAGCCAGCTCAGGTCCTAGGTGCCTTGGTGCCTTTCATTATTAACCGATAATAATGAAAGGGTAATATGCTAATTAGATCAGATCAGATGTCTATAATAATGAAAGGGTAATATGCTAATTAGATTGGATGCCTTCCGGACGTTATTCCAGGTGTCCCTCCTGACCAAGCCGGGATGGAGGGAAGCCAGCTAGGTCCTGGGTGCCTGGGTGCCTTTCATTATTAATCTATAATAATGAAAGGGTAATATAGTGGTACCTCGAGATATGAGTGCCCTAACATACGAGATTTTTGAGATATGAGCCGAGCGAGCGATTTTTGCTTTGAAATACGAGCAACACTTGAGATAGGAGTCATCGCGCGGATCGGCGGCTGCACTGGACCCACCAGTTTACCACGACTCGAGCGTCTCATAGTTTCCCACGCCTCAAGGTTATGGAATGAATTTAACTCCTATCTTGAGGTACCACTGTATTTTATAAATGGGGACATACAGAATGTACCTTTTTAAAATATATATATTTTTGTTGATTTCAGAGATGAAGGGAGAGAGAGAGAGATAGAAACATCAATGATGAGAGAGAATCATTGATTAGCTGCCTTCTGCATGCTCCTCACTGGGGATGGAGCCCACCACCCAGGCATGTGCCCTGACCAGGAATGGAACCGTGACCTTCTGGTTCCTAAGTTAACGCTCAACCCCTGAGCCAGGCCAGCAGGGCAGAAAGTAGCTTCTTTATGAGCATCGTGCATTGGTGATTCACCCATGTTTGGTGCATGCGGCAGTAACTCATCTCGTTTTATTGCTGAATTCTATTAAATTCCACGGATGTTCCAGTTTGTTTATGCACTCACCCGTCAAAGGATGTTTGGGCTGTGTCCAGTTTCTGGCCATTATGAATAAAGCCGCAATAAACTTTCCCAGCTCGATTTTTATGTGGACATTTATTTTAATTCCTCTTGGGTAAATACCTATGGGTGGGACCATCGGGTCAAATGGCAAGTGTTTGTTTAACTTTAGAAGAAATTGCCCAACGCATTTCCAGTGTCTCAGCTCCCCCCTATAATCCTGTGGCTGTTGCACCAGGGAAGGTTTTAAAGGCAAGAGTGATATTCCATCCTCATATATTACTATATTTCACAATTCATGAAGCAGTTTTTGTCATTGTTTTCGATGGTCCTTGTAGCAACCAGCATAGGGATGAGGCCGGATTTGGAGCGGCAGGCTCTGAACAAGGCCATTCCAAACTTAGATAAATCCTTCAGCTCTTCCAGATCCCAGTTTCTTTCTTTTAAAATGGTCATGATAGCTGAAACCGGTTTGGCTCCGTGGATAGAGCGTCAGCCTGCGGACTGAAGGGTCCCAGGTTCGATTCCAGTCAAGGGCATGTACCTTGGTTGCGGGCACATCCCCAGTCGAGGCCATGCAGGAGGCGGCTGATGGATGTCTCTCTCATCGATGTTTCTGACTCTCTATCCCTTTCCCTTCCTCTCCGTCAAAAAATCAATAAAATATATTAAAATAATAAATAAATAGCCGAGACCAGTTTGGCTCAGTGGATAGAGCGTCGGCCTGTGGACTGAAAGGTCCCAGGTTCGATTCTGGTTGGGGGCATGTACCTTGCTTGCAGGCACATCTCCAGTGTGGGATGTGCAGGAGGCGGCTGATTGATGTCTCTCTCTCATCCATGTTTCTAACTCTCTATCCTTCTCCCTTCCTCTCTGTAACAAATCAATAAAATATATATTTTTTTTTAAAAAAAGAAAGAAAATGAGCCGCTTAACAATGAATACAATGAGGGCTCAAGGCATTCCGTTGAAGGGATACTCTCAGACATAACACTGCTCATGTGCTAGACCTTTAAGCCTAGAAGTCTGTGTTTCTACTATGTGGCCTCTTTAAAACCTTTCAAGGGATTTTTTAAATCATTTCTCCTGTGAGTAGAGCCTGCAAAGCTATAGCACCGTGTCCTTCTTGGTCTTTGCTCTTTAAGCTCTCAGATGTCATTCACTGAGGTAGAGGCCAATGACCTTGGGGAAGAGAATTCATCCTCAAGGTCACCATGCATCTGGGCTGCTCTTTCTTTTAAAATATATTTTGTTGATATTTTACAGAGAGAGATAGTAGCTAGAAACATCGATGAGAGAGACATCCATCAGCTGCTTCCTACACATTCCCTACTAGAGATGTGTCTGCAACCAAGGCACATGCCCTTGACCTGAATCGAACCTGGGACCTTTCAGTCCACAAGCTGATGCTCTATCCACTGAGCCAAACCAGTTTTGGCTGGGCTGCTCTTATTGTCGCTAAGGTCCTGCAGAAAGTGTGGCATCATACTCTTCAAGGCCACCTAGATGGTCCTTATGGAGTTGGGTTGAGGCAGTTTGACGAGGGTCAGGATTTCTGGAAGTGCTTTCCCGGAAGGGGCTGTGTATGTGCACACATGCGTGCTCAGGAGGCACTCAGGTGTCTGGCTGGTTGCGACGTGATAAATTAAACTAACTGTGGGGCAGGTGGAGCATCATGATTTGGTCAGACATCTTGAATAGTGTTTGTTTAACTCTTTATTTTGAAATAACTTCAAGCTAACAGAAAACCTGCTCAGCTATTATTGCTAAAAACTTCTATAGATCATTTATTAAGATTCACATTTAGCAAAAGCTCTCTACATGTCTGTGTGGGTCTGTGCACAACTTGTAATTCTTTTCTGGATCATTTGAGCAGAGTTTACATGCATCATGCTCTTTTACCCGTTCATATTTTTATGTATTTTCTAAGAAAAATGATATTCTGTTATGTAACCCCTCTATAGCTGCACGGCGAATTCAAATTTTGTCAATTACCCCAATCATGCCCTTACTAGTATTTTTATTTTATTTGCAGGATTTAAGCAGAGGGTCACAGGTCCCTATTACATTTAGTGTTCTTTAATTTGGAACGGTTCCTTGACCTTGCTAAGCCATTTGTGTGATTGACATTGTTGAAGAATAGAGAATAATTATTTTTTAAATATATTTTTTATTGATTCTTTACAGAGAGGAAAGGAGAGAGATAGAGAGTCAGAAACATCAATGAGAGAGAAACATTGATCAGCTGCCTCCTGCACAGCCCCCACTGGGGATGTAACTGCAACCAAAGTGCATGCCCTTGACCAGAATCAAACCTGGGACCTCTCAGTCTGCAGGCCGATGCTCTATCCACTGAGCCAAACCGGTTTCGGCAATAATTATTTTATAGAACATTCTTCTATCAGGATTTACCCAATGTCCCCTCATGATTCCATTTTGTTGTGTATCCCTGCTGGGTGTACCACAGACGTGAGGTTGCATCCTTCTCAGGATTCACATCCAGAATCTACAGTGTTTATCTGCTGTCATTGGTGATGCTCATTTTGATTATTGATCAAAATGTATTTCAGTTTCTCAACTTATAGTTATAATATTACCCTTGCAATTAATAAGCTTTCTCTCCTAGATTTAGCATTCATTAATGATTCTTGCCTAAACCAAAGATGACTATGCCACTTCATTCCCATTAATCAAAAAAGTCTAGTTTTCTTTATCTACTTACCTATCTGTAAATATTCTATTATCTATCACTTTTATTGTATATTCTTAAATGGGTCATAATCAATGGCTATTATAAG
The DNA here is from genome assembly GCA_004026805.1 of Lasiurus borealis. Lineage (NCBI taxonomy): Eukaryota > Metazoa > Chordata > Mammalia > Chiroptera > Vespertilionidae > Lasiurus > Lasiurus borealis. The sequence goes on along the minus strand of PVJN01037861.1, from coordinate 8,525 downwards.
AAAAAGTCCAGTTTTCTTTCTCTATCTACTTACCTATCTATAAATATTCTATTATCTATCACTTTTATTGTATATTCATAAATGGGTCATAATCAATGGCTCTTAATCCGTTATCTTCTTTAGTTTGATGCCTGTGGGTACCAGTTTAAGCTGGCTCCTGTGTCTTTTGGCATCCTTCCTGCATTCTTTTGAGAACTTTACTTCCTAGTATAATAAGATATTTCAAGCTCACCTTGTACTTTTATCACTCCAGCCAGGGATTCAGTAATTTCTCCAAGGATCTTTTTCTTTCTATCAAGGAATGATATTGACAAACCAGGATCTGGGTGCTAAAAGTGCTCATTTCTAATCGGTGTCATTGCTTCTCAGCACTTCCCACAGGTAGAGCTAGGGTTCAGCAAATATATATATATGTGTGTGTGTGTGTGTGTGTGTGTGTGTGTGTGTGTATGTATATTTCTTTAAAAATTTCAAATTTTATTAACATCTACATTTCAGTCCAAATCCCACATAATTCTTCCTTGCTTTCCCTCTTTTCCAACTTGCTTCTTCGTTAGTGAGATCTTCAGCTCTCAATTACATCAACATGTTTACTCAAGTCTACAGTAGATAACAATTACTTAGAATTGTTAGACACAAAATAATATGATAAAAAAATGAAATCCTACTCATAAGAGTCCATGGTTTATTTGCAGTTACATTTCCTCCAGTCTTAAGTTATATGTTAATAGTACTGTACTTGGCCCTAGCTGGTTTGGCTCAGTGGATAGAGCATCAGCCTCTAGACTGAAGGGTCCCAGGTTCAATTATGGTTAAGGGCATGGTCAAGGGCACCTGCCTAGATTGCTGGCTTGGTCCCCAGTAGGGGGCATGCAGGAGGCAGCCAATCAATGATTCTCTCTTATCATTGATGCTTCTATCTCTCTCCCTCTCCCTTCCTCTCTGAAATAATAAAAATATATTTTTAAAAAACTTGAGTGTATTCCACACACACTGGCATTAGATCTATGTTTTCCTTTAGATATATATTTTAATTTTAAATATACTGGATTTGTTTCTTTTTTACATTGTTTAAGGTTTTTCCCAATATCTCTGTTGATCTTATTTTTTAATATGTGGAACATTACTGCCATTTCAAAAGTTCATACTCCGCCAAACTTCCTACTTACATGAGTGTCTTCCCTTCATCCCTGCTCCTCTCTTTGTGAGGTAAACACTTAGGTTTTTTGTGTTAATCCTTCCCATTTTTTCCTCCTGCAAAAAATAATCAGACTTATATGTTTTCTTATTTTCTTTTCTCTCCTAAACAAAAGGTAGCGAAAATGTACCATTTTCACTATTTTTCTTTGACCAAAACTCAGTATAATAACAGACCCAATTCTACTCCCCTCTGCCTTGTCTGTGCTGTGGATTTTTATATCGTGGTGAAGTTGAGCAAGTCGATGCCTCTGAAGTACCGCAGGCTTGGCGAAGAATTGGCAACCTATAAAATTATGGGGTAGATATTTCATTGGGCTGGCCAAGGAAGGGATGAGGTGACAACACTGAAATAACTGGTGCATCCTGGCTGTTTAATCGCCTCTCTGTGGTTCCCATCACCTCGGAAATGAAGTCTAAACTCGTCAGCTGGCAGGCATGACCTTTAGACTCTATCCCAACTCCCCTTCTTCTACTCATCCACCTACATCTTATGCAGATCCATCCTTAGCACGTGATCCTATTATAACACACAGTTTCCAACTTTTAAGAACTTGAAATTTCATTTTAGATGTCTAGCATTCTCTTTTTACCTGTTATGTGTGATCAACATTTAACCATCCTTCCTTAACTAAGTTACCTGCCACCTTCTCTAGGAAGTCCCAGTTAAGCTACTTTGGCAAACATATTACATATACAACAGTGGTTCTCAACCTGTGGGTCACGACCCCTTTGGGGGTTGAATGACCCTTTCACAGGGGTCGCCTAAGACTATCGGAAAACACCTATTTCCCATGGTCTTAGGAACTAACACACCGCTCCCCCGTGTAGCAAAGTATATCCATGTAGTTTACTGTTGTCCTATGAAGACTGTTACCCATGCTACACCACGATTCAAGACAAAATTTCATTTATTTGTAATTAGAAATAAATATTTCGCAATATATAATTACATATTGTTTTTGTGATTAAACCCTATGCTTTAATTATGTTCAATTTGTAACAATGAAAACACATCCTGCCTATCAGATATTTACATGACAGTTCATAACAATAGCAAAATTACAGTGATGAAGTAGCAACGGAAATAATTTTATGGTTGGGGGTCACCACCCCATGAGGAGCTGTCTTAAAGGGTCGAGGCATTAGGAAGGTTGAGAACCACTGGTATACAATGTCACTTGGTACATATCTCAAATAATACAACACTCACTGAATTGCAATGTTTGGTCTACTTCTATGTCTTTCCAGACTTCCCTGAGAATTAGATCTTCTTTATCTCCAGTGATGAACACAGTACGAATGACAATGTATTTAAATCATTCACCAAATGGATAATCTTCTTCTTCTCTACTTATCTTGATCTATTTTAGATTTCTGAGGAAGGGTCTACGTGAGGTTATAGCCACAGACTTTTTATAACTGACAATTTGAGATGCTAAAAGACACTATTTTTTCCCTTGACCAATGTCATCACTCACAGGAAGGGGGCGCCATTTAACAGTTTGTGGAGAGAGAGGTTTTCGCTCTTGGAACTTCTTTTACAGAAAGACAGGGCATGGCTCTTCTAGATGCAATTGAAGCGTATTTCATGTTTCTCCCCTCCATGTCCATTTTTTTAACCTTTGACGTTTGAATTAATAACGAAGCTACGGATACCCTATCTAGCTAAACTCCACTGAAAATTTGTGTGGAGCATGAATTACTTTTATAAACTCTACTGTAGGGGGATTTATAAAACAGTTGAGACTGTTGATAAGGAAAAGGAATCACGGTGGATGACGCATTTTTAAAATGTATTCCCACATGCGGTATGAATGTTTATGTCCTTGTATTGTGGTACAGCAGATGGAATTGCTGGAGGGGTTTCTTAGAGTAAAAATTAATGCCAAAGTGTATTTTATAACTCCTGTTTCTACCAGCAACAGCAGAAAATAGTTTCCTATCCGTTTCTCCTGTCACTTGTATGTGCTTTGTATGAAAGCTGTGCCTCCATCCGAGGGGTCTCTGTGCCTGAAACAATTCAGAGCCAGAGTAGGTAGCGGTCCCGGCTCACCATGGAGCTTTGGGGTGCAAACAGTCCATCCGAAGGCTCACACCATCTTATTTAAAGGAACACGCCTCTCGGTGGAGCCTCTCCCTGCTGCCTGCTCCCCTTTGGGGGTGCCTGTCTTGATCTAAGTTGCGGTAACTGTGGGGGCCCAGCCCTCCCCGCTCCCCCCGAGGCATAAATAGAGCTTGTTATTGCAGGAGGCAACCTCAGGCCGCTCCACTCCGCAGCGCAGTCACATAAATAAGCCGGGCCGGCGTGGACGGGATGTAAATCTGGGGCTGAAATGAGAGGAGAGGGAGCCATCGGCTGGAAACCACAGTTAACGTGCGGACGGAGCCTCCGAATAAACTTTTATGCCTTCAGACCGATCGCTGGGGAGGGGGGTGCAAAGGCGCAGGAGGAGGAGGCCGCAGAGGGGACCACCCCTTCCCAGATTCTTCAGGAGGGCTGCCTCGCTCTCCCCTCTGTGGGCAGGTTCCTGGAAGCCAGGCCGGTGGCTCTGGGTCCTGAGTGGATCTCAGCTCTCTTAGAGGCGGAAAGGGGGCTGTCACTCACCCTTCCTGCCAGGTACAGAGCACAGGCAGAGGGGCGCAGAGAGAGGACCCACCCAGAGGACAGGTTTCAAGCTAGCTGTTCCTATTGGGGGGTGAAGTTGTCCTGGCTGGTGTGGCTCAGTGGCTGGAGCATCCTCTCATGCTCCTGAGGGTGGCAGGTGCAAGTCCCGGTGAGGGCATGTGCCAGGGTTTGGGGTTTGGTCCCTTATTGGGGAATGTGGAGAGGCAACCAGTCCATCGCTCTCTTTCTCTTTCTTCCTCTCTCTTTCTCTCTCTCCCTCATCAGCAAAACATAACCTTGGGTGAGGATTTTGAAAAAAGGTGCAAAGTCCTGGTGCCTCAGCCTTTATTATCGCTCAGAAAAGGATCATGCCTCCTAAAAATGCCTCATTGCTGGCCCTGACTGGTTTGGTTCAGTGGATAGAGCGTCGGCCTGCGGACTGAAAGGTCCCAGGTTCGATTCTGGTCAAGGGCATGTATCTTGGTTGCGGGCACATTCCCAGCAGCTGATCGATGTTTCTCTCTCATCGATGTTTCTAGTTCTCTATCCCTCTCCCTTCTTTTCTGTAAAAAAGTCAATAAAATATATATATTTTTAAAAAGCCTCATCCTTGAATGGATGCCTGAGGGTTGTGTGGCCGGAGTCAGAGCACGGGCACCGGGCATTCTGCAGGCTGGGAGACGTCGCTGGGAGACTGCAGTTGTCACAGCTCTGACAACAGTGACCAGGGCTGCCGGTCTTTGAGGTGTTACCTTCATCTTGCATTTTCCCTGGATTTAGAATTGTATTTGTCCTCCAAGGAATCTTTATTTGGCTGCCCAGGTACACAATGCAAAATAGCAAATATGTGCTTTGTGCTGGAACTTCTTTGATTTCCCCCTCAACATTCAACTAAACTTTCCTGCATCCATCTTTGCAGTGAAGATCAGTGATTATGAATTCTTGTCCCCTCCCATATATATATTTATATATATATATATATATATATATATATATATATACATATATATATACTCACACACATACATACATACAGTGGTACCTCGAGATACGAGTTTAATTCGTTCCGTAACCTTGAGGCGTGGGAAACTATGAGACGCTCCAGTCGAGGTAAACTGGTGGGTCGTGTGCAGCCGGCAGATCCGCGCGATGACTCCTATCTCAAATGTTGCTTGTATTTCAAAGCAAAATTGCTCACTCGACGCCTCGTATCTCAAAAATCTCGTATGTTAGGGCACTCGTATCTCAAGGTACCACTGTGTGTGTGTGTGTGTGTGTGTGTGTGTGTGTGTGTATTAGAGTCGGCACCATCAAGGAATTTGGTTCAATTTACATGGGGATGAGCTGTGTTTTTATCCCGAAATGGATATTTTTTTTCTCTTTTCTCCATCATTTAAAAAATATATATATTTTATTGATTTTTTTACAGAGAAGAAGAGAGAGAGAGAAAGAGAGTTAGAAACATCGATGAGAGAAAGACATCCATCAGCTGCCTCTTGCATGCCCCTATTGGGGATGTGCCCGCAACCAAGGTACATGCCCCTGACCGGAATTGAACCTGGGACCTCTTAGTCCGCAGGCTGACTCTCTATCCACTTAGTCACACCGGTCTTGGCTCTCCATCATTTTTTATTAAAAACCAGATGACCAATGGAGGAGAGCTTCCTGACCACACGAAGACCCTCTGATCACTGAGAGAGAAGCAGCCAGATGGGATGTGCAGGGGGATCTTTCTAACTGGAGGTTCGGGTTCCTCCTGACCCCCTCTGACGCCGGCCATCGCGGGCCCGGGAAAGAATTATGGCTCGGCTACCCGCACGCTGACAGAGCTGAATAAGCCAATAGCCCGGGTGCAGGCAAACTGCTGTTTAATAGCTTCCCCTGCTCCGTGTACACTTTCAAACGAGCATGAAATGTGGGTCCCTGGGCATCACTTAAAAGAAGCAGAAAGGAGCGGGGGGTGTGATCCCACACTCCTGTTCCTCCCGGACAGTGCCGGGGCGAGGCTGGGACTCGGGGGGACGCCGGTGGCCCTCCTGTCCTGGGCCTGGTCAGCACAGACCCTTTCGCCGGGAAAGCTCGGGGTCACGCCGCTGCTGACAGACCCGCGGAGCCCGCAGAAGCGGGGGGACGGAGGAGGCCCCAGTCCGTGGCCCGCGGGCCAGCGCCTCGCCTCCTGTCGTGCAAAGGATCACACTCCGCACTCAGACGCGTCCAGCAGCCTCACATCTGGGTGAAGTCAGCCTGCAGGACTGGGAGCCAGATTGGCCCGTTCCCATGTGCGGCGCTCGCTCTCTCTCTCTCTCTCTCTCTCTCTTTACCTTCAAGATAGATGCTAAGCTCAAGGCCTGCGGCTTGGGGTCAAATGGGTGCCAAGGTAACGGTGATGCTTTTATGCGGAACATCCCTTTTGCGTTCAACACGCATGACAGCCACACGGCTTATCCAACGATCACCGGTTCCCACTTCTTTCTGCACGTGGGGAAACTGAGGCAGAGAACGGAGCTCAGGAAAGAGTCTGAGTTTCCTGATTCTTGGACCACGGTTCTATCTCAACCTTTAACTCCGTGTATAGCAGTCGTCTGTTATAGTTGTCTGCTGCTATGTGGCAAACCACCCCCAAGATTAGCGGCTTCAAACGATGATGATGTAAACAATAATTTCTATTTTTGAAATTGAGTCTATTGGGGTGACCTTTAGTTAATACAACTAAATAGGGCGAGTCCCCTGTGTGTGGGACCTTATCAGAACTTTGCCTCTTCTCTTGGCTGATGTCCGACCGGCCAAGGTAAATCACAAGGCCAAGGTCAGAATGAAGGTGGGAGAGGCCCGGATGTCAGAGCATGAGCTGTCAGGGGCCACTGCTGGAGAATCACCACACAGCCAATAGCAGCCTTGCCCCAGTGCCCCACCCAATCATGGCTTCCTGCGATATATTGGCAGGTCTGCCCTGAAAACCAGGTTTCTCTGGTCAAGGCCGTGTGCAATAAAAGCCAGGACTCTAATGTGGTAACCTGCCTGGTGGCCCAGTCCCTGTGAGGAGAGGAGAAGGAGAGGAGAGAGTAGCATTTTGGCTCAGTGGATAGAGCGTCAGCCTGCAGACTGAAGGGTCCCAGGTTCGATTCCGGTCAAGGGCACGCACCTTGGTTGCGGGCGCATCCCCAGTGGGGAGTGTGCTTCTGGCTCTCCATCCCTCTCCCTTCCTCTCTGTAAAAAATCAATAAAATATATATTTTTAAAATAGAAAAGAAAAGAAAATGCATTGATGAAGATTTCCGTTTTCTCGTGAAGCAGCTGTTAACACCCTGGCCTGGGGCATCCAGAAGATTGGCTCCTCCCCCCTTTCTGCTCCTCTCCCTCCAAATACATTCTTGGTGAACTTGAACGCAGCTCGTGGAATTTCAGGAGCAAATGCTGCTTTGTTGATGCTGTGCGTCTTCACGGTGACAGGGCAGGGGTGGCCCATCCCAGGGGGAAACTAAGGCTGAAGGCCTGACGCTCCATGGACTGAGCGCCTGGGCAATGCCCGGGATGGTGAGACCGGAGAGGCTGTTCTAAGTCAGAAGGAGCTTTATTTCCCAGAGAGCTCTGCTCTGCATTGGAAAGATCTCCTCAGCATCCCACATGGCAGAAAAGTGCGGGTTATATTCTGCTTCCCTTTCTAGGTTTATTTTTTTAAATATATTTTATTGATTTTTTTACAGAGGGGAAGGGAGAGGAATAGAGAATTAGAAACATCAATGAGAGAGAAACATCGATCAGCTGCCTCCTGCATGCCCCTTACTGGGGATGTGCCTGCAACCAAGGTACATGTCCTTGACTGGAATCGAACCCGGGCCCTTCAGTCCTCAGGCCGATGCTCTATCCACTGAGCCAAACCAGTTTCGGCATCTAGATTTATTTCATTTTTTTATATATTTTTATTGGTTTCAGAGAGGAAGGGAGAGGGAGAGAGAGAGATAGAAACATCAGTGATGAGAGAGAATCATGAATGGGCTGGTCCCTACTGGGGATCAAGCCCATAACCCGGGTATGTGCCCTGACCACGAATTGAACCGTGACCTCCTGGTTCATAGGTCAACACTCAACCAGTGAGCCAAGCCTGCTGGCACTGGATTTAGTTTCTAAAATACGCTCTCTGAGTTAGCGCAGAATGATCACTTTCTTCAAAATGTCCATGAATTCAGAATTAAATTCCCTTTGCCAGTGTGATACATTCAAAGTGCAAAAGTTAAAGCGATGCAAATGTATAATTCCATGAAAATTAATACCTGTGTCCAATCCTCAGCTGTCCCCGGAGGCAGGCGCCGAATACCCAATTCTTTTATATCTTTTATATCAGGGATAGTCTTCATCTATGTAAATGCAAGACTCTATGCGCAAATAAAACCATAATATATGAACTACGCTGCCTCTTTGACTTCAGCCTTAATTTTAACAACCTTATTGAAGTTCATTCTATGTAAGTAGAGAGATATTTAACCGATAAAAGAGCATCTCCTTTTCCCACAGAATCCAGTTGTCAGGTTCACATCTTGCCATTTTTATTGGATCCTCTTATAGGTCATCAATTTTGGTCAGCCGCAGCTGGCCATATGTGCGCATTATGTTTATAGTATCTGGTCAGAGGCTGTTGAGGTTTCTGCCTTTGGTCCCGGAAGAGGTGGTTGGTAACAACATGGTGGTGGGAGGACGGGGGCCTGGATCCACACCCACTCCC
>PVJN01037860.1:0-20740 GCA_004026805.1 Lasiurus borealis | reverse complement strand
CACAAACGTTCAGTGTGTACAACCTTCCTGTAAAAGAATGACGTGTTTTAACTTCTATCACTGGGGAGGAACTGGTATTTGCAAGGCCAGAGATTGACAAATGACTCCCGCCTGGGGAATAATTCCTACATATAATCACAGGAGCCTTTAGTTTCTGGTTTATAGGGAGCTACAGGCTTTGTGTTTTGAACTCTTCAACTCCTTCATTCGACAGATGAGGAAACTGAGGACAGAGGGAAACTGAGGAAACTAATTAGAGATAGAGATATCTGGCACTAGGGCTCCTCGTTCAGCATTTTTTCCCATCATACCTTGCAGCTTTCAGTACTTAACAAATATTTTCATTGATAACCCTCCCCTCAGAGATAAGGATTGAGAGAATGGGGTATGGTTCAACCCCAATTTAGGGAGGGACAGGAGTAGGAGTAGATGCTATTTGTCCATAGGCTGAGGGCCGCCCTTCTTTCCACAATTCCACACACATCACCAGTGGTTAATCTGGCTGTGTTATCTTCCAGCTACACCCTCTCCTTCCTCATTCCTTCAGAAGACGAACACGGTCTGGAGTTCCCAAAATGAACTTGGCTTTGAAGGTCATTCAGGACCCACGATGAATGAAACAAAGGTCAGGACAAGAAAGGACACTTGGGCCCTCACTGAGTATTGCTCTGTGCTGGATGTTAATTGCAGGCCTCACCTCGCTGATGGGGAAACGCACTTCTAAAAACTATTGCTCGATAAGAGGCACCTTCAGGAAGCGGGACGTTTTGAACAGTAAAGGATGAGTAGAATTTGATGACATTTATCTCACCGGCACTGGCTTTCTCTCTATTACCCTGTTCTCTGTTCTGACTTTTAGGGCTTTGTTGTCTGGATGAGGTATGAAAATTGGATTTCTTTCCAAGTAGACTGTATGCATCACAAGTTCCAGGTGCACATATTTTAACCCTCCAAACAACTGAATATGGGTATCTATCCACAGTAAAGCCTCAGAAAGTACTCCCTGAGTGGGTGGCTGAATTAATGAATGAATGAACCTCATGCCAAATTGTGAATGAAGGAACATGCCAATCTTCCCATTACATAATATTTATAATTCATTTAGGCCTTAATCTGTGAAACCTTACCCTCGCCATTTTCTTTAATGGTTCTTTCAGATATCTCAGGCCTGAAATGGCCTGCAAGGCCATCCAAGCTTTCTCTGATGCTTGGCCTCTACCACCAACATCCTTGCTTCTGTTTGAGCATCTCCAGTGACAGGGAACTTAGCACTTTCCTGGCAGGTCCATCTATCTTGGAATAGGCAGCTCTTACTATTAGAGCCAAAATCTGCCTCTCTATACTATATTCCCACTGGTCCCAGTTATGTCCTCCAGAATGTCCAAAGCAAGCCTGATGCTTCTTCCTCCTAGATGGGTAAGAGAGCTCGAGTCTTCCTTAATGCTTTTTTTTTTTTTGTCCTCCAGACTAAAAATAATGGTTGCAAAACTCTCTTAAAATTTATCACGTTCCCTTACCCCAAACCTAACTTTTCTAGTTAGTAGAGGTGGACTAATGTTATTCTAAGCTGTCTGACCCTGCATCTCCTGGTCTCCTTCCCAACACACACACACTAAATGGGACATATTGGGTTCTTGGCAAGGACCTCGGGAATCAAAGCCAGAGACTCTTTATTCCTTACTCAAAGCCTGTGCCTGAACAAGAAGTGTGTGCCTGAGTTACCTATCTCTTCCCTCAGGTCTCTCCCAATGGCGGGTGGAATTCCCCGATCAGCTATTTTAGTTCCTGGCTTTTGCACTGGGAAATAAAGGCCAGCAGTAGGAAGTACATATTCAGGAAAAGCAGCGTGGTTGCTGTAGAAAAAGCCCGGGGTTTTGGAGTGAAGGTGAGGTGTAAATTCCAGCTCCTCTGTAAAGTTGTTCTGAGCCTTCTACAAGACGTTTAACCTTTCTGGGTTTTTGTTTCTTCACCTGTAATGAAGGGATCTGGTATCTACTTTAAAGTATTGTCTTAAGGGCTAACATGGATAATGTACTTAAAGTGCCTGGCTTATGGTAGATTTTCTATCAGTGGTAGCGACTGCTAATCAGAAGGAATAATTTTTCACTGGAAAAAGTATAGCTTAGTCATACTCTAAGTGGAACAAGTCATCTATGTTTTTTTCATTTGTTAGTCCCATTTAAGTGATCTCTGGCCTCTGAACCACAGTAAATAATTTAATTAATTAATTAATTGTTAATCTTCACCACCCGAGGATATTTTTTCATTGATTTTTAGAGGGAACGGAAGGGGGAGAGACGGAGAGACAGAGAAACATCGATGTGAGAGAGACACATGGATTGGTTGCCTTCACACTCAGACCAGAGCAGGGGTAAGGGAGGAGCCTGTAACAGAGGGCCATGCCCTTGAATGGAATCAAACCCGGGACCTTTCAGTCCAAAGGCCAACTCTCTATCCACTGAGCCAAAACAGCTGGGCCCACAGTAAATCATTTTAAAAGAATGATCCGTATCTAGAGTCCTCTTGTTCTTACCTTCTATTCATTCTGCAGCCCAAGGACATATTGTACTTCTGACTCCAAATATTCTCTGCAAATGCCTCTCTATGGTCAAATCTAAGGGACCCTGGTGGGCCTCCACCCCTTTACAGTATTTGTCACTATTGGTCACAGGACCCTTTCGGGAAAGCTCTCGCCTCATAGGAGATACTCCATTCTTCTGGTTTTCCTCTCTGGGTGCCTCCAAGCCTCCTTCCATACCTCTTCCGAATAGCAGCATTCTTTACAATTCTTTTTGGGGCCCTCTTCTCCTCTATACTCCTGAACAAGCTCATCTGACTTCAACTGCCAGCCTTAGACTAGTGATTCACCACACATGTTCCCAGCTCATGTTTCTCTCCAGAAACACACACCTGTACAACCCTTTCACCTCCTGACTGTACTGTCTTCTGGAATGCCCTCAGGGTACTTCACACTCCACTTGTTCAAAGTGGAATCGATTGTCTTTCCCTCCTAATCAGTCCTAACTCCTGTGCTCTGTAGTCTGATGATTGACACCACCATCCGGTTCCTCCAGCTGCTAAATCCAAAAATCTGGAAGTCAACCTTGATTCTCCTCGCTTCCCTAGGCTCTGATCTAATTAACCACAAGTCCTATCAAACCTGGCTCTTTCATATCCCTAAAGTTCATTACTAGTATATTTTCCTCCCCCCCCACACACACCCCACCCCACCTCTGCCATGATTTTCACTCAGACCATCCACCAACTGGTTTTATTATCCTGTCTTTTCACTGCTAGTGAGTTTTCCTCCCTGTGGTCTAAATGATCTTTCCAAATAGAATTTTTATAATGTTGGCCTACTATATAAAACGCTTTGATTTATTTTCTGTTGCCCTCAGGAAAAAGTTCAAATGCTTTGACCCTGATTAAAAGGCCTTTTATTGATCTGGTTCATATTTTCCTCACTGACCTCATCCCTGTCCACTCCTCTTTCCCCATCTGGTGCCTCTTCTTCACTCTTCCTCTATCTTTCTCTTTTCCGTCCAAACCTTCCCCCTCCATCCCCAGCACACTGCAACTGGCTTTTTCCCGAACTCACCAAATTCAGGTCTGAGTCTTTGCACATGCTTTTCTTCCCAGTTAAAATTCTTTTTCCTGCCTCTTCGTTGGGCAAACTCTTAATGTTATTCAGAAATCACCTTAGATGGCCGAAGCTGGTTTGTCTCAATGGATTGAGAATTGGCCTGCGGACTGAAAGGTCCCGGGTTCTATTCCAGTCAAGGGCATGTATCTTGGTTGCGGGCACATCCCCAGTGGGGGGGGTGTAGGAGGCAAGCAGCTGATCGATGTCTCTCTCTCATCGATGTTTCTGGCTCTCTGTCCCTTCTCCCTTCCTCTCTGTAAAAAGTCAATAAAATACATATATTTTTAAAAAATCACCTTAGATGTCAGCTTCTTTAACAAGTATCTACTAGTTGAGTTAAAAGTAATATGCCAATGTTAGTCTCTTTGTTGTAACAAGTGTACCACAGTAATATGTACCACAGTAATATGGAGAACTGGCACAAGGGATAAAAATATAACACTATTTTTGCAGCTTTGCTTAAACTATTGCAAAATAAAAAGATAATTAAAAAAAAATGTTTCCACTGACCCTCCTGCGCCTGGTTAGCTACTGCTTCTGTGTGTCTACAAAACCTGTGCCTACTCCTGTCAGAGTGTCAAAGCACTCAGCACAATTTTTTTACCATGGTCCATGTGTCTGTCTTTTCCACTGGAAAATGGTAAGAATCACTTATTACTCACTTTTGCATCCCTGATGCTAGTATAGTGCCTAGCAAATGGAAACTGTTGAACAAGTATCTCCTCAGTAAGTGTTTGTTATTAGATAAATGGATTTTGGGCTATAGTACCAAAGCTTTTGGGGTATGGGAATATGAAATTATAGATCTGGAAGAAAAGAACTTTAAAGACCTAGATATTCTAAATGACTTGTAGGCTCTGCTTGCTTCTCAGCATGATGGATGTGGCAGAGATGCAATAATGGATACACCTGAACATCACGTGTGTCCTTACATGCTGTATGTGTTTCCAAGAGAGTCACGTGACAACCCTTCCTCTGCAGGTAGAGTTCCGAGCCAGCTGAGCTGGGTTGGTTCACTCTGGCTGAGCCTTGCAGGCTCCTGGCACAGCCCACGAGGGTGTGGACCGTGTGTGGAGAGCACAAAAGCCAACGAGGGCGGAGAGCACAAGAACCGGTTGGAAGAAGAATGACAGCTAGGGGAGATGATTCTCCACCTCAGCAATTCTAATCCAAGCTCTTTCATTCATGAGCTATGTGACCTTGGACAAGTGTCTTCCTCTTCGCAGGCTCCGGTGTCCATATTTGTAAAATGAGGGCTTGGATTGGCTGGTCTCTAATGCCCCTTCCCGAACTGATGCTCTGGGGTTCTGTCATCAGCGTGAAGACTGTGAACACCAGCAGAAGGGAGCAGGTAAGTGTGTATTAGCAACATGGGGCAACTAAACTATTGGAGATGTGTTTAAGTCACCCCGGGGGACAGAGACCTTGGGGTGTAATAGCTCACCATTACGTCTTGAGGATCTAACTCAGGTCTGTCAGAAGAAGCAATTTCCAGGGATTGAAGTGGGGGTGGGGGAGTGGCAGAGCAGTGGTAATTTTTACTTGATAATAAAATGATGCACTTGGGGGAAGTTTTGATGTTTGTTGGCCAATAGTTGTTATTATGTTCTTGGCATTGAAATTATCCAAAATCTAAGCACTGGAAGCAATGCAAAGGGTACTTACTACCTGGAACTTGGCCGGGGCAGGCATGACAGCAATGCGGTGTTTTTTTTAACGGAACTGTTAAATGGGCGAATGGAAATTATTTGGAGTTTGAGGCCATGGACTACCAAGTCATGGAAATTCATAACTGCCTTAGCCAATTGGGTCAAAGTCCAGCTTATTTTGAAGTTTACATGTCTTACATGGGCAGTAGTGGATTTAATAATTATAGTGATGGTAACTCGGGAGGCATGAGGAAAAGTATGTATTTGCCTAATTAAACAAATACATCATAACTTCATAACTAACTGTTTCTAGTTAAAGAACTTAGGGTGAGCCAAAACCGGTTTGGCTCAGTGGATAGAGCGTCGGCTTACAGACTGAAGGGTCCCAGGTTTGATTCTGGTCGGGGGCATGTATCTTGGTTGCGGGCACAATTCCAGTAGGGGGCGTGCAGGAGGCAGCTGATCGGCTGATCGATGTCTCTCTCTCATCGATGTTTCTAACTTTCTATCCCTCTCCCTTCCTCTCTGTGAAAAAAATCAATAAAATATATATATATTTAAAAAAAAGAACTTAGCGTGAGTAGAGAAGAAAATAACACTATGATTTTTCAAAATCCTGGGAATATTATTTTTGCTCACTGGTCACTGGTGTCAGAATTTCTGAAACGTATGTGGAAACTCCCACCTTTGACCTTGAAAGAACAGGAAGATGTGGGCACGAGGTTGCTTAGGAACCAGGCTTCTGGCTCAGGGTGACTCCTTTCGTATCTGGTCCTTCCTCTGTGTTGACCAAGAGTTTCCTCACCTTCTTAGACGAATTCTTATGTCATAATTCACTTGGGTTCATAGAAGGGAGAGGATTGCTTCACCTATGGAAGGTTTTTGTATTTTGAATCCTAATGGACAAAACAGCCAGACAGTAGTGTGGAGAAGTGTCATTTTTTAGCCATTAGGACTGAGGTGAGCCAGAAGCCAAGAAACACCCCTCCTGAGAAACTAGGGAACCAGCCAGAGGCAGAGAGAATGAAGAGAAACGGGCTAAACTTCAGCCTCCCCACAGACAGGAGCCCAAATGCAAAAAAAAAAAATAGTCACAGTTAAATTTATTGAGTATTTACTCTGTGCCACGCAGGGTTCAAAATCATAGTTCTCATCATCAGAATGATATTAATCCCTTTGAGGCATGCTCTTATTTCCATTTTCTGGATGGAAAACTCAGACAGGGAGAGGTTAAACAGTCACCCAGGTTGTAGAGCCAGGATCTAACTGAGGCAGTGGGGCTTGCAGTCCTTGCTGTTACCCACCCATGCCCTGATGCATACATAGCTTCCACACGACTCTGATTCTGCATCCAGCCCGGGACTGAGAAGGTTTGTGGGCTTTGTTGATTGTCCCGGAACTGAGCAGACACAAGCAGACTCCGCCTGTGTGGAAGCTGGAGTGTGTGGGAGGCTCTGTTTGACTCAGCACAGTACTTGAGAAGTGGAATGCTAGGTCGTCCCTGGGGCTCGGCGGCGGCAGCCCGCTCCAGCCAGCCGATGTGGGGTCATGGGGAGGATTTCCCCTCACCGCACAGAGAGGGAGAGGCCAGCCTGGGACACTCAGGAGCCCGGAGCTGAGGGATGCGAGAGAGCGGCCTGCTCCTTCCACAGCAGCAGGTACTGAGAACTCCCCCTGTGCTGGGTTTGGATGGTGACAGTCCTTGGCTCCGCCCCCTGCTAGTATTGGGAAGGGCTGTCTGTCTGACGGGATCCCAGAAACTGCCTTAGGACCCCTGTCCTGCTTTGTAAAGGCAGACGAGATGAATTCTAAACCCCCTCGGACTCTTGCGTGGAGTTTTACATGTTCGGCTCACTGTCCGCTAAGTGGGTTCAGGAGATGAGTTGTATGATCTTCAGGCCCCGGGTGAACTTTCTGGACCAATGGGGTAGGGGCTAAGATGATGGCAAGGCTGAATGGGCAGAACTTGCAAAAGAACTGCAATGAAAATGGCTAGAGAGAGGAGAAAGGAGAAGGAATGAAAGATACCCGATCTTTTTTTGTTGTAGTGTGTGTGTGTGTGTGTGTGTGTGTGTGTGTGTGTATATATATATATATATATATATATATATATATATATACATACATACACACATACATATATATATATTATCAATTTCAGAGAGGAAGGGCAAAGAGGAAGGGAGGGAGGAAGGAAGGGAAGGAAGGAAAATATAACATCAATGATGTGGAAGGGAGCTAGTTCAGCCCCTCACATGTTCTGCTGGACTAGGGGACCCTGAGGCGTTAGTCCGGGAGGTGTGCTCTCCTCTCCGAGTCCTGGGGAAGGAAGGGAGGGAGAAGACCTGTTTTCTCCTGTGGGGTCAGCCTTGGAGATCTGCTTGAAGCACAGTCACAGTGAATGTAGCCATTATTAGAAACTTGCCAAGGAACCAAGGAGGACGGAAGAAACTGGTGTTTCATGAAGTTTCATGGAGCATTGCCCTCCTCGTTGGCATCCATCAGCTCAGTTACGTGGCCTCATTCACAGATGGAAGAAAACAAGGGTGTGAGAAAAGATCCTTTTTCTGTGTCCTTTTCTCTCTCCCCCCTCACTGGTGCATCAGCCCGTTCTGCGCTGTGCTTCCGTTGCTAAATCCACACCACATCTGTGATGGTACGTGACCTTAATCGTCTATCTGCTGCAGATGCATTTTGGACTGCTTGAACGGACTCTTCCCCTCTTCCCTTTATGTACAAATGGAGATAAGGAGGATTATTAACAGGCAATTATTGAGCATTAGGCCTGTTATAGATGTTGAAGAGGATGACAGGGTCAAGGATTTATAGTCAACATTCAAAGACATGTAAAAAGAGAAGGAGAGGAGCCTCAAACATTGTTTAGGTTTTGATGTTGGAAACCCACTGCTTCAAAGATCTGAAAGGGTGTAATAAAGCCACGTCAGCTCTTGTTTCCACTTTCCCAACATAAAGCTGCTAGAGATGACTGAATAAATTAATAACAGAGGGCAAGGGTGTGCTTTTTCAAGGAAGGTTCCTCTGAGAAGCTTGCTATTTCAGGAAGACATGGCTCATGGCTTTTGTGGATCTATGTTCAAAGGAGCCAGATACACTTGTGGCCAGCAATCGCATCTGGAGCGATGGAAGTCGAGGCAGGGTGGTCCGTTCGTTCTGATGCTTCCTTCCATGGAAGCCTCCTGTGTCACACAGGCCACATGAACGGTCTGGGGCTGTCCTCCCTGCAGGGTCCTTGCTGGTATCCAATCTATTCAGATAAACTGCCTCCTTCTCCATGTCAAACCCTCTCTGAAACTTGAAGTAAATTCTGAGTTGCTGAAACAACATACTGATTATTGAAGAAATGTAACATAGCCTGCCTATGAAAACTGTTGAGCGGGTGCAAAAGCCTTCACAATTTTAAACTCTGGGGGGTAGGGACTAATTCCGAAGGCACTTCCATTGTTCAAGACTTTGTTTTCTTTTACAAATCATGCCCAGGAACTGACACCAGAAACCACGTATCAATCTTAACAGCAGCCACACTCATAACTTTATAGGAATGATAGAAATACTGCCTGGGGATGCTTACGTTTTTAAAAAATATATATATTTTATTCATTTTTTTCAGAGAGGTAGGGAGAGGGATAGAGAGTTAGAAACATCGATGAGAGAGAAACATTGATCAGAAACACATCCTACTGGGGATGTGCCCACAACCAAGGTACATGCCCTTGACCTGAATTGAACCTGGAGCCCTTCAGTCCACAGGCTGACGCTCTATCCACTGAGCCAAACCGATTAGATCTAAGTTTTAATAAAAATAATAGCTGAAATGTATCGAGAGCATACTGCATCCTAAATCCTGCACTGAGAGCTTTCCATGCATTGTCTTGTTTAATCCCTCCCCGCCCCATAGTAAGCATTACTATGCAGACATTATTACACTATTTTTTCAATTTTATAGGTAGACAGTATTAAAGTCCAAACTCTCTCCAGACCTCCTGACCAGGCATTCAACTGTCTACTCAGCATCTCCAATTGGATGTTTATAGGCATCTCAAGTTTAAAAGGTCCCAAACTTGGCTCATAATATTTCCCTTCTCATACCCCCGCATCCACCCAAATTGCAACCTTTTAGTCTTCCTCATCCCAGGTAAGGACAATCTCAGCCTTCAAGTTGCTCAGGCCAGAACCCTTGGAGTCAACTCGACCTACCTCTTCCACTCACACACCACATTCAGTCTGGTCTGCAAGTTCTATCAGAATCTGACCACGTCTCACCCCTCCACTGCTCTCCTCTCTTATCTGGATGTTTCAAACTGCCATCCTCTCTCACCTGGATGTTTGCAGTAACCTCCTTCGGCCCTTTCCCCCTTCAAGTCTATTCTCATCACGGTAGCCAGAGTGCCCCTGTTAAAATACAAGTTCAAAACTTTCTGTGGTTTCCCATCTGACTCAGAATGGAAATCAAAGCCCTCACAGTGGCTCCAAAGACTCACCAGGGGCCAGTTTTTTTCTTTTTCTTTCTGATCTCTACCTCCAGGTCACAGACTCTGAATGGGTGCCATCTCTGTGAGTATGTGAATCTGTCCCCTCTTCCTGGGAAAGCTCCTGTGGCTATCGCCAGATACCCAAAGGATTCAAAAATCTCCCCAAAGCTTAAGAATTAAAACTTTCAGAAAGCCTCATACTTACAAACCCAATTTTAAGAAGGGGCTTGTTCAAATGACAAAATAATTGGGAGCGGATTCTTTATTTGATGAAAAGAATCACTTAAAATGTCTTCTGCATTTACAATACAGTGAAATGGATGAAAGTAAAACATGCGCACTGATTTTAGTAGAATTTTTTTTTTTTACCAAAGTGTGTCAGTTTTCAGGAGATGTGGAGTAAATCCTACTGCAATAAAATCTGTGTGTAACAAAAAGATGCTTACACCTATAGGTAACAGTTCTCTTATTTCAAATATTATCAAACCTTTGTGCACAGCTTGGGGCCTGCTGTGTGTAAGGTGCTGTATTTGGAAACATTTTAACCTATCTCAGTTCACGTAGCCTGCCGTAGAGCTTGGCACACAGCAAGCCCTCCATGCCTGTCTTCTGTATGCTCGCCATCACGTATGCAAAGTATGCCTCTGTTCTTGTTTTCTGCCTCATCATCTTGACCCTTAAGCAGGCCTAGAAACCCTGACCTATATCCCAGGGTGGTATGTGGATTAGCCAGTCAACCATAATTAATTGCAGAGTAAACTTTAATTGTTGTTATCACCATCCATTCCGGTCTGAGTCCCTGACCTGCTGAGAGAACCTGCTGGCACAGTGGCTCTCTGTGGGAGTTCAGACCTCACCACACACCTATGAGGATGTGTCCTCCTTTGAACTATGTTGGGAGTGCTTCAAAGGATTTTCAATGAGCCGCGTTTACACTGGAGAAGCGTCCTGTTTGTGAGTGAACCTGGGCACTGTCCGCCACACCAGAAGGAGTGCCATGGGACAGAGAATGCAGATTTGGTTTCATGGGCCTCAAGGGAGGCAAATGTTAGACCCAAAGTGGGAAGGACTTGAACAGCTAGAGCAGTTCAACTATGGAACTAACTGCCTGAAAAAGCAGGGAGTTCCTTCTAGTCATGAAAAAATTCAGGCAAAGCTAGATGACTTTTTATTCTCAAACTAGAGGCCTGGTGCACGAAATTTGTGAATGGGGGTGGAAAAGAGGGTGGTCCCTCAGCCCAGCCTGTGCTCTCTCATAGACCTGGACCCCTTGGTGGACATCTCTCTTGCAGTCTGGGATTCCTCTCGCAGTCCAGGACCCCTTGCTCCTTACTGCCTGCCTGCTCGCTGCTCCTTAGCACTGCCAGCTGTGAGCCTGGGAGCATACTGACCACCAGGGGGCAGCTCCTCTGTTGAGTGTCTGCCCCCTAGTGGTCAGTGCACATCATAGCGACCAGTCATTCCTCCGGATGTTCTGCCATTCGGTCTATTTGCATATCAGGGTTTTATTATATAGGATAATGTATTGATTGATTACCTCCCTGTGCAGGGCTGGAGGAGCCCAAACATGAACTAGGCAGATACTATGTTCTTAGAGCATTTCTGCTGTAAGGGGAAAGGTGAAATCCACCCCACCCATCTACTTACCCATTCCTCCAATGAATATAAATTGAGCATCTACTGTGTGACAGGCATTATAGCAATGGGGATACAGCAGTGAGCAAAACAAAGATTTTTGTTTCTCACAGGTGGTCAATGAGGTTGGCAATAAGAATCCCTAAAGCACGAAGTTAATGTCAACCTTTGAGAATGAAATTAGGAAACTAACATGAAACAAAATCATTTGGCTAATGGGGATGTAATTATACTAAGAAAGCTCAAGTATAACAAATCATATTATTCTTTGGCAACGCTGGCAAGTGTTTGTGTACACAGGGTGGTCTGCCTGGAGCTAGGAGGCAGGGAGTCAGATGGAAAATATTTGTAACTCCGTTCCTAGCATTATCTGAAGACAGGCCAGTCAACCAGGGACTGAGGACATCAGGCTCATAGCTCAGTGACACTGGCCATTGAGGTCATTCAACTCATTCTCTTTCAGTAATTTATTCATTATTTCTGTCTTCCCCACGAGCCTGGAAGCTGCATGAAGGTAGAAGCCCTGTCAGGCTCATTCACCACTGTATCCCATGGCCTGGCACACAGAGGCACTCAGTAAATATTTGTCAAATGACTGAATAAATAAAGGAAAGGCTGAATGGATGTGATGTCCCAGGAAACTTTTCCTCTTTGGGAAAAGTGCTCTGAAGAGAGAGATGACTTTTATTTCTGGAATTCTTGAAGACCTCATTCCTATGATGGAATCCTAACATAAGATGTGAGTGAATAGGAATGGACTATGGAACTGCAGAGATGGAAGAGCAATGATAGAAGCCATTGTAGACAAGAAGGCACCAGACCTGGGTCTTGAATCAAAGACGGGATTTGGATTTGACACATACAGCTGAGCGGTGGAGGGGGAAAATGGACAGTATGAGCAAATATATCAAGTTTTGAATTCAGAGCGTGTGTAGGTTAGTAGTGAGACAGAGCACGGGGAAAGCAGTGCAGTATTCCAATGAGACAGTCGGGATAAAGACTTTGGGCTGATTTATCTGTTGGCAGGCATTGCCATAGCGGGGATCCCTACATTGAAAGGGGGGAGGTGTCTGTTACTTCTGTAGTGTTTCCGAAAGAAATGGTGTGGACAGTAACAAAGGCTGGATGACTCCAGGAGAAGGCCAGTTGGCTGTCTCTTTAAAGGCCTTCACAATGGGCTATTATCATGGTAATCTCACAGTGTCCAGATCTGGCCCTTTACCTGCCAGGCTCAGAAATCTGACTTGTCAGCACTCACGGGTGGATCTAAGTCAGTGGTTCTCAACCTTCCTAATGCCACGACCCTTTGATACAGTTCCTCATGTTGTGGCGACCCCCAACCAAAAAATTATTTTCGTCGCTACTTCATAACTCTTATTTTGCTACTGTGATGAATTGTAATATAAATATCTGTGTTTTTCGATATCTGCAGGCCCCCAGTCCCCTGTCAGCAGCAGTCACAACCCACAGGTTGAGCCTAAGACCATTGGAAAACACAGATATTTACATTACGATTCATAACAGTAGCAAAATGACAGTTATGAAGAAGCAACGAAAATAATTTTATGGTTGGGGGTCACCACAACTGTATCAAAGGGTCGTGGCACTAGAAAGGTTGAGAACCACTGATCTAAGTGCTCAAGGCTACTATCTATAACCAGGTTGCTAAATTTAGTGATTTACAAAGAAAACTAAAATTGCTAAAGATATCCAACGCTCAAGTGCTATCTATGACTAGAGCATTGTAGCCTCTGTCAACATTCCGTTCAGTATAATCACTCCACATGAGTATTGTATTAGCTATGCTGTGGGAGAGGAAAATAATAAACCCAATCCCAGGACCAGACCCAAAGTGACTAATAGGAGCCAGAATGCCAGTGGAATAGAATTTGGGTTGGAGTGGGGATGAATATATTTCAAGCAGGAAACACTGGGAAAGGTTTCATTTGTTTTCATGTAAACCTTCTCTGATTTTTCCTCCTTGGTAACATATGTTTCTCTTATACCTGCCCCCATGGGGGCATTCACAACCCAGTATTGTAATTATATACTTAATAGGGACTCAGTGCACGAATTCATGCACCTTGAAAGGAAATATGGGCCATCAGGCTGTGGTGGACACAGGGGCGAGTCTCGGCCCATCCTCCATGCCCATGCCCGCCCCCTCCTGCTGCAGGCCCCCAGTCCCCTGTCAGCCAGCAGCCCCGCTCCTGCCACTGCTGTTCCCATGTGCTGACGGTCCTGCTTACATCCGCTGATGGCTTGGAGTGATTGGGGTTGGTGCCAGCAGCAGGTGCAAGTGCTGGGTGGGACCTTGGCATGCAGGAACAGGGAATTTTCAGTAACTACCAGAGGCTCACCTCGCTGACAACGACCAGCACCCTGCCTGAGCCTGGCACCCTGCTCACCTGCTCCATCATGCCACCACGACCAATGCCCACCATGTTCCATGCTCTGCCACCTGCTGCCCACACCCCCCATGTTCTGCATATGACCCCTGGTGGTCAGCACACCTCATAGTGATCAGCTGTTCGGTTGTTCAATTGTTCCATCATTCAGTCTATTTGTGTGTGTGTGTGTGTGTGTGTGTGTGTGTGTGTGTGTGTGTGTGTATGATTTCTCTACTAGGCTAGAAGATCATTGAGGGTAGGGAGCCTTAATCCCTATTATAATCTTGTACTCAGTTTAATGCTTGGCACATAGAAAGTGCTCAACAAATATTTATGGGAGGAGGAAAAGCAGGGTGGAAGGAAAGGAAGGAGGGTTTATTCATGTAGAAAAGAGGGAGGGTGATGGCTACAGAGAAATTGAATCCCAAGAGGTACAGTCATATATGGGGACCCTGCCATATTGTCTTGGTGGAAGAGGCTCACTTACCACATACTACTTTTCGTAGGTTAACACTGAGTAAGTGGAAAAATAACCACCCTGTATTCCTAGACCCTTTCTTCCTTCTCTTTCCCCCACACAACTTAAGACGAGTGCCTTTGTCACTGAGACTCATTTTCCTCATCTATAAAGTGGGAATAAATACCATCTTCTTCATAGGTGAGAATTAAATAACAAGTACCATAAGTAATTTAGTCCAGGGTCTAGCATAGGGAAAGACCTAAGTAAATGTTAGCTATAGATCACTATGATGGTTTAAGAAAAATATCTGGGGTAAGGATTCAAGGACTTAGCAAAGTAGACAGCTGTTCTTTGATGTTTCAGAAATCCTGTTAGATGCTCCAGTTGTCCGGTAGAGCCGTATGAGAGCACTTGGTTTTCCTTTACAACTTCTGTTTTTATTTTATTCCATTCACATGCCTATATTTATATGCTACAGAAAGCATTCCATAGCTATGCTGCTTCCTTAGCAATAGCTAAATTCCTTAGTGGCCTCTGTTTTTCATCAGCTTGTTTCCTATTAGCCCAGACCCTATGTACTAGGAACACAAACACACACCTTGTTTTAAAGAGTGTGTGTTTGCAATAGCTTTGCAAGATCTTTGCAACTTGAACTTGGAAGAACCCAAGTCTAGATAGACAACATGCTATGCTTGGAGTTAAAAAACAACAACAACTATGCTTGTAAGATACTTTGACATCCAATGTCTTCATTATTTTTTAAATATATTTTTATTGATTTCAGAGAAGAAGGGAGAAGGATATATATATATATATATATATATATATATATACACACACACACACACACACACACACACACACACATCAATGAGAGAGAGAAAATCACTAATTGGCTGTCTCTTGCATGCCCCACACTGAGGATCAAGCCTACAACCCGGGCATGTGCCCTGACTGGGAATCGAACCTTAAGCTCCTGGTTCATAGGTCAACGCTCAACCACTGAGCCATGCCAGCTGGGCTATCTTCATTATTTATTATTGGTTTTTTATTTACATTTTTTCTCAGTTTGCTTGTTATCCATTCTGGCACAAAAAGTGAAAATAGCTGAAACTGGTTTGGCTCAGTGGATAGAGTGTCAGCCTGTGGACTGAAAGGTCCCAGGTTCGATTCCAGTCAATGGCACGTATCTTGGTTGTGGGCACATCCCCAGTAGGTGGTATGCAGGATGCAACTGATGGATGTTTCTAACTCTCTACCTCTCTCCTTCTCTGTAAAAAAATCAATAAAACATATTTTTTTAAAAAGTGAAAACATTTTTTCGCATTTTCTATCATAATAGCTGGGACTTTGTGGAGAGGGAAGAAGAGAGAAAGAGAGAATGATTCATTCTTCATCATAACATCTGATAGCAGGAAGATGAAGAACAGAATAAATGAGCAAGAGAAAGGAAGTAGGGAACAGGAAAGATTCACACTAAGGGAGACCTTCAATAATTGTTCACCAAATACATGAATGAATGTAACAGTGTTAGACTGACAGTTCCCATAGAGAATCAAGACAAAGCACTATCAGATACTCACAGCTGTGCAACAGGCCAGCTAGAAGAACCTACAAAATGAGTTGAGCAGAAAAGTGGTCACATGACTCACACTCTAAAGTCACTGTAGGAGACTTTTGGAGAGCATTTCTTTGGAGTGCTAAGGGACATGGGTGCCCACCTCATCTCAATGACACAGGACCACTCCGAGCTTGAGCTGTGTCTCCTGCAGTTGGGAACCCTGGGAACTGGATTTGACTCCTGTCCCAGAAATTTAAGGGATTGCGAGCGGGGCTGGCTAATGCGTTGGCAGCAGAGCCAAGAAGGCTGCTGCTGCTTCTGGATTGGCCAGCAACCCCAGAATTTATTCAGGTGAGGAATGCTCCAGGGAGCAGATAGATAGGGGGCTCAGGAGGAGAGAACCAGTGTGGAAAGCACCTTAGATCAGTTTAACAGGCAGTGCATTGAATTGCTCCAGAGCGGAGGGGAAGCTGGGTGAGGGCCGCAATGATGGATTTCTGGGGCTTGGGATGGGAGCTTCGGCTGAACTAGAATGTTTTTTGCTCAGGTTTGGGGATCTTCAAAGGAGAGACCACAAGGGTTGGGGGAGGGGACAGGTCTCTGAGGAGCTCACAATAATACCACATAAGAGAAAGGCTGAGAGAGGGTGACACCATCTCACCAGGGTCCCAATCCAACAAGCACTTTTTGCCGACCTTCCCTCCCCTCCCTTTCGCTCGGAGGAGGTCAGAAAAATGAACGGGGATAGATAAGTGAAAGAGTATTGTGGTGATTAGGAAGCACTGTGACTCAAACCTCCGCCTTTTCAAAATGTAATTCTCGTAACATTTTGTTACCTGCAGAAGGTAAATAGTTGTAGGTGGCAGGTTATGCTGTAGTTCTTAGTTCTATTAAAACCCTGTGTTGAATTGACACCGTTCTGCATGTTTCCTGCAACCTCAAAAGTGCCCGCAGCAAGCGAAGAGTGTTAGCAGTGTTTATTTGTTGGGTCCTTAACCTCCTTTTTACTCTCTTACTACTTGTCTGATCTGCTTAAAACCTTAGCCCGCTGTTCTGCTGAGAAGGTGCTGAGAGTGCATTCGTATTCAGGTGTAAATGAGTTACAGCGTTGGCTATATGCTTATTTCCAGGGGTATTTTTGCTTTCACAGTACAAGTGCCTGAGTTCCATGAAGTGATGCTTTCATGATGGATTTTGGGCGTCGGCCGCAAGCCAATGTCCGTGGAGATTTCTTTGGGAAGGGGCTTCCCATTTAGTTCCCTGGAAACCAGGCTTGGTATGTCCCCGAGCACTAGGCACCTGGTGGCTGCCAGGTGTGTGCCACTCTCCAACTTAACCTGCCTGAGATGGCGCATGTAAAATCATGCTGTCAGTGATCACGGTGCCTGGCAGATGCGAGCCATTATTGGTATCATTCTTCTCCAATAGCTGCAACTACCCAAAACAGATTCGTAAGCTCTTCGGAAGAGGCCAGTCACCCACACAGATGCCTCTGCTGTCCTTATGAAGTTATCTCCTTGTCACTGGGATTCCTTGGACATCCCAAAGGGCCGCAAGTAGCTCTCACTCACCCGAGAAACAGCGTTCTAAAATCAAAGGTTTAGTGCCTCCAGGGCATTTTTTTTTTCCCCTGCTTGGCTGCTTCACCAGTCCAGGAGCAAAGCATTTCTACTTCAGGTCCTATCAGCCCCATCTTGCACCTGAGGCAAAATCCCCTGCCTGTCTGAGCTTTTTGTATGTCAGAAATGGTAAGAAATAGCTGTCCTCAGATTAATGCCATCATGCCTGTTATGATTCAGCCATTCGGCTTGTGGCAACAATTGTGTGCTAGATGAATGTCTCTCTAAATTCAATCACCCCCAAATAAATACATTGCAGTAGCCTCATTAAACAAAATTGGATGGGGCTGACTGATAGGAAATGGGAAAGAAGTAGAACATTTCAAAGCTGCATGCATCCAATTGCCCTTCAGAGACCCCTTCTAGGAACTTACACATTTAGTTGCGTGTGTCTTCTTAAAGATGCTTATGTATGTGGTTCTACTGTCCCTCAAAAGATATATATTTTTAAATGACATGATAAAATAATATCTATAATCATAAAAGCATAATATGCTAATTAGACCAGACAGCCAAACAACCTTCTAGATGTCCTTCCAGACATCCTTCTGGATAATCTTCCAGATAAAGCCTGGGTTGCAAAGGCCAAGCCTCTTGCATGAATTTTGTGCATTGGGTCTCTAGTATATTCATATTAAGAAACAGTCATACAAATACACAAATATGCAGATATGTTTATGTGCGTATCTCATATATAACACTTAGCATACATTATCCAGCTGCTTCAGCTGATCATTCAAATTATTATTTTTAATATATATGTATATATATTTATTTCAGAGAGGAAGAGAGAGGGAGAAAGAGACAGAAACATCAATGATGAGAGAGAATCATGGATTGGCTAACTCTTGCATGCCCCATCCTGGGCACAGAGTCTACAACCCCGGCATGTGCCCCGACCAGGAATCAAACCGTTACCTCCTGGTTCATAGGTCAATGTTCAACCACTGAGCCATACCAGCCGGGCTCAAGTTATTTTAAAGTCAAATCACACTATAGACACAGTATCAGGTCCCAAGGGGATGTTAATTGAATCGATTCATGCATTCATTCATCTGACACATACTTGCTGAGACCTACTCTGAGCTCTGTCCTGTGCTCGTTGTTGTGTGTACCACAAGGGACTAGACAGCATCTGTTTGGGAAAGATGCTTAGAATGGGGTGTTGGAGAAGATGGACACAGATAACTCTACTGAGAGGTTCAGCGTGCCAAGTGTCATAAAAAAAAAAAAAAAGGATGCAAAAAAGACTCCTGAGAGTTTAGGAGAGCAAGTGGTTGCTTATCTCTGTAAGGAAACAGAAAATCTTTAGGCCAGAGGCAACATTTGGGCTGGACCTTAACCTTAATTTCAAAGTTAAGACCTTCCTGGGGTAAGGGGATGGTGTAAACCAAATGAAGGTCAGACGTTCTGGTGAGGGCCTGAGGGATAGAGAGCGCAGGCAGACCCACATAGGGAAGCTGCCGATAAGGCTGAGCGCACAGGTGAGAGACCTGCATGCTGGGCTAAGGACTTTGAACTTCGTGCTCTAGCCACTGGGGAGCCATCACAGGAACCATATGATCAGAATTGTGTGCCAGGAAATTTAATCGCGTATCAGGCAGTGGTTAGCATTGATTGGAGGTGGGAGGCTTTAGACATGGGGGTCCACTTAGAAAACTTATCACAAAGGTTCAGGCCAGGGATACATAAGGGCCCAAGGTAGGACTGTAGCAAATAAGCGCTGGAGAAACAAACATTAATTATGCAAAGGGAGAAATCGATGAGTTTGTGACTGTGGATGTTTTAGGACGTGTTCATCTGGGCATTAGATTTATTTTTACTTGTTAGAGCTATGTGGGAGAGAGGTTAGTATGGTCTGGGTTCCAGGCGGGAAACAGAATCTAACTATTTGCAGAAGTATGGGTGGGGTTAAGGGAACCAACAAGGGAGGTGAGGCATCAGAGAGTAGCAAGAGTGGGAAGCTGGACCGGCTAGTGTGTCTCAGTGGTTGAGCATCAACCCATAAACTAGGAGGTCAAGGTTCGATTCCCAGTCAGGGCATATGGCCAGGTCCAGGGCTTGATCCCCAGTAGGGGGCAGGCAGGAGGCAGCTGATCAATGATTCTCTCTCATCATTAATATTTCTATTTCTTCTGAAATCACTAAAAAAATAAATAAGTACATAAAATACAAAAAAAAAAAAAAAAAAAGGAAGAGTAGGAAGCTGTTAGCACCCCTCAGGGGAGGAAATAGTATGAGGAGTTTCCAGTGAGAGGTGGAGCCATGGAGGAGCTGCGGTCTAGGAAGGACAGTCCAGGGAGCGGGAAAGAAAGACACTTACCTCTCTGTTGCTGCTCTTTTAAAAATAATTAATTAATTAATTTTAAATATCTTTCTTATTGATTTCAGAGAGGAAAGGAGAGGAAGAGAGAGATAGAAACATCAATGATGAGAGGAAATCATTGATCGGCTGTCTTCTGCATGCCCCCTCGTGGGGATCAAGTCTCAACCCTGGACATGTGCCCTTTACCGAAATTGAACCCGGGACCCTTCAATCCACAGACCAATGTTCTATCCACTGAGCCAAATGGGCTAGGGCTGTTGCTGCCCTTTCATCTGATGGTTCCATTCATTGGCCACACTCAACTGGAAAGGTGACTAGGAAATGCGATTACAGGAGCAGACCTCTTAAGGCACAGATCAGGGGGAAACAGGGGCAGAAATATATATAGGGGTGTAAATGGAGAATAACCAAATACAGTGCCAAATGGTGCCAGATGTGCCATGGTATTTAGTGCCTTGGAGCTTCTTCAATCCTAGGGGTTTCTAACAGAGGGGTGTTGTCACCGTGAAAGCTGACTCTCATATGATAGTCATCACACACTTGATAATACAAGCTGGTAGGAAGAGCTAAGTAATGAAAGGGGAGGTCCTGGCTTGAGCATATAATTTAACTGTTGAGTCTCATTTTGTCTGTAGAGCAATGCTCTTCATTCCTGCAGTGTGTTCTCTAAGGTAGTTCTGAAAATAATGTGAGGTAACAGTTGTAAAACTATGCTTTAGATTAACATTTGGCATAAATCCCTAGAAACATGTGAAGGGCCTAGGTGGCGTGGCTCAGTGGTTGAGCGTCGACCTATGAATCAGGAGGTCACAGTTTGATTTCTGGTCAGGGCATATGCTTGGGTTGTAGGCTTGATCCCCAGTGTGGGGCGTGAAGGAGGCAGCCGATCCATGATTCTCTCTCATCATTGATGTTTCTATCTCTCTCTCCCTCTCCCTTCCTCTCTGAATCAATAAAAAAGAAAGAT